>SRMA01027070.1:118968-226162 GCA_007224835.1 Danionella cerebrum | reverse complement strand
TGTTCCCAAACAGGAGACTGTAGTGATGTGGGAGGGTCTTCAAGCTCTGGCTTCTCTTTCGCTGTTGCCATTACTCGTGCAGCTCTACTGTGCGTCACTCAATAGCGCCCAGGAGGAAACTCGCCTAGGAACATTGTTCTGCTGCGCTTAATATCGCGCTAATAATAAATTTATGATATGTAATAAAAATACAGAATACCTAAACGGTACGCAAGTGTACCGAACCGAACAGGCCGTACCGAAATGGTTAAATACACACTGTGAACCGTTACACCCCTACAAATTATCAATATAAATTGTTTAATGAAAGGTTTAAAATACAATAACAAACAACATTGATATTGAATAAAGCTGGTTCCAGAATAGATCAGTAATAGTCAGAGCCCACATGCAGATATTGGACTCACTGCTCCGCGTCCAGGTCCCACAGTCTCTCCTTTGCCTGCTGGTGACTTTTGTGCGCCGTTGGACTATTGAAGTCCTATGGACTTATTGCGTTTTGTAAAAAAAAAAAAAAACAACTAGATTGCTGTTTATTGCGGTTTGGAAAAAAAACTGAAAAAACTGGATTCCATTACACAGGAACTATTGAATACTAAATACTAAATAGTTGGCTTGTTTGTTTGTTTTTTTGTGGCGTTTTTCATGTATTAACTCCTCATATAATTTAATAATAATTTTTTTATGGTCCTGTGTCCATAATAACATTTTTATGGATGTTTTAAACGATACAGTTTAGTTTTTCAACAAGAGTGACCAAAAGGAAAAAAAAAGAAGATAAAAGACTGACATTGTGGCTTAGAAACTTCAAAGTTCTTTGGATAAAATTTTGCTCACCATCGTCTGTTTAAACCTGAGGGCACACAGCTAAAAAATCTGTTCTGATTGGAGCAATCAATATGAAAGAACAAAGAGCTTTGGTGTCTGTGCGTCTGAGTTTCTGGATTCAATCTGCACTGAAAAAAAGATTCACCTCTCCTTTTCCTTTGTAACAAAAGAAACAGATTGCACTTGCTTTACGTCATCACATCTTTTTCATCTTTACAGCTCTGAAGGTTTAACAAAGTATCTGCTGGATCACTTCAATACCACTGCTATAATAGTCATATGGCATGAAATGGTTCAGAAGCAAAACATACTCTGTTTTGACAGCTCAACAATTGTAGACATCAAAAATGACCTGATTTCCTGAGAGGAAATAGGGTTTTGAGTGAGACATGCTTGAATGGCTTGAATTTTTGTTCAGTTTTAGTGAAATGAGATAACAGCATATGCGCATAAAACACCAGGAAGACATGTCACGGTTTAAGCAGGTTCCAGAATTGATCAGCTCTGCCCCACCTCTTCTCAGATGTGATTCTGTAAACTTTACAGAAGTGTTTGTCTTACACCCCTGCAGAGGCTTCTGGGCATAACCATGGTATCTGTGTCAGTCAAAACATAGAGCACTCCATCAACATTTGGCCTTCATGCCACAGAATAATCCTGCAAAACAAAACACTGCAACTGAACTGGGAAGAAAAAAGATGGATTCTCTTATATCCTAGAAGTACTCTGAACCCTTATCCACAGGGGATGTACTGTATACAGCGTTATAATTATGTTTGCACCTATATTAAAGAAAGATTTATGGTAGGTTTTTTTATTATAGCCAGGTGTTAGGAGTGCCTCGTGCACTTTTCTGTTATTATTTTTGACACTAATGATTACTTTACAAGAGATCTGTTTGATCCTGATCCATTGAAAATGTATCACTTTCAAATATTTTGTACTCAGTTAAAACATTTTAAAAATAACATTCTAATGCAGCCTTCTCTTTTACAGTGATTTTTATAATTTTTTATTAATGAGAGAGAGAGAGTTTTATTTAATGAAAAAAAAACTAAACAACAAACTGATTTTCTCTTGACTTGACCCCCAATTAAGAAAAATAGCTGATGTTTGGAGCCTCTCTTAATATAAAATGATCTCATTAGCTGTATGAAAGCCACGACCAAGGCCAAGGATATCTCCAATGATTCCAGGTATTGTAGACCTACATAAGGCAGGAATGAGCCTTGCAATGGCCATTGTAAATTAAATAAATAAATAAATAAAAAACATCTCTGGAGCTCTTCATAATCCCACTTCATGGAGTTTATCTGATCATGGCATGAGAACAGTTATGAAAAATAACAGAATTGTACTGTAGGATATTGCCAAGGATCTAAATGCATTTGTACCCAAGAAAATAAATTGTAAAACAATATGCCAAAAAAACTGAAATGTGTTCTGTTTGTGCAGAGTATGCTTAATAGGCACAGATTCATTCCAATCTCAGGTTTTCAAATGAACATATGAAGGGGAACTAACACTGTGGTCTGATTTTGTTTCTCTGTCTTTGGGCAAGCAGCATTGTGAAATATTTCCTTCCCTCGTTGTATCGACAAAAAATCTCTCAGCAGGACATTCTCCTTACACCTTACACCTTCAAAAAGCAACTAAAAACTCTACTCTTTCGAGAGCACTTACTAACTTAACTTAAAAAAAATTAAATAAATAAATAAATAAAAAAACCAAAAACCCTCTGATGCACTGATTTGAATTCATTTTCTGTACTAGCTTGAAAGTGTTTTATGTGTATGTCTTCTGATCAATCCACTTTGTACCAAACTGCTTGATGTTTACTCCCAATGTAAGTCGCTTTGGATAAAAGCGTCTGCTAAATACATAAATGTAAACACTATTCCGTTTTTAAAATGTCATGTTGGAGAACTTTTTAAAGATAGAGTTCTGTTTATTCATACCACCTCACTGTTTAACTCAGGAAAAGCTTTCTCAAGGGCGTTGTATTATGTTATCACATAAAAAAAATACTTTCTTGGAGCATTTTGATATAAAGACCAGAGGGATGTAAACATTTTATTTTAAGATGACTTATTTTTAATTAAACACTGCTGTGGTGTGGAAAGAAAAATGTCTGTCCTCGTGAGGCCACAAGTGAAGTCATTACCAACTCAGTTAGAGCACAGTGTTGCTGGAGTTGTGATTACAAATGCGTGTAAATGTCAGCGTGTTCAGAGCCAGATTTGGTCATGCATCGAGACTTGTTGCTTACCGATGCAGAACATGAGGATGAGCCAGTACATTTGTGTAACTAATCAGCGTGATGGTTTGGTCCCCACAGACTGCCTGCAGGTCCACATCAAAACACTGCTGTTAATCAAATCCGTGCATCCACACGAACTGCTGCTGTCTGTTTAGTGATGAACAAGGAACAATGAGGTTACGCATCTTGCTGTAAAAGAGGAACGAGCTAACACTAGTTAACTGTTGGGACACACTCTTCTATTATTTATCATTTTAAACACATTATACATGATGTCTAAACATTCATTTAGGTGATAAAATAGTTGTTTATGTAGTTACATCATGATATATATTAGCTAATTAACTTTATTTCATTTTGTTTAATAGTTTAGAGCTCAGTATTTCACTTTGGCTTGTAAACCCATTAGCCTTTAACTGAAATATCTCTGTCATTTTTCACCCTCATCCCCTGAGGAAAAATATCTTAATCTGCCTCTGTTGGAAAAAAGAATGGTTCCCCACTGGAGATGTTTGGAATTCTCTTTTTCACCCATGTGTTTAACATATTTATTCATGCTGCTTTAAAAATGTACGCTTTTAATCCAAAGACCACTTTCCAGTGAGATGTGGGGTCAGAATTCATCAGCGCTGCTCGACTAGTTGTACAATATATTATACAAATCACAGCATTGGGAGAACTTTAATTGCTGGCTACATGTAAACGTCATAAAGTTCTGATCATTTGTTTTTTTGAAGATGCAAAATTTCAAATGAATGTTCAAAGCTGTTCCAAAACAAAGGATAATGACTCAAAAGCTTAATGGCAGCCAATCTGATTTGCATCCATGTGGCCCATTTTCATGGGCTTGGATCTATGAGAGAAGATCTTTTTGGGGAATTTTCATTCATTTTAGTTGGTTGGGGAGTTATGATTTTTTTCTTTTTATCTTTTTATTTTATTAAGTTGTGTCATTTTAACAAACTCACTCTCCCAACACATTTTAAAAGTTAGTGAATTAATCAGGGAAGTCCATTTGCATCTTTCCATTTATTGGAATCATAAGGTCTGGATATAACTTAATCTCTCTTCTCATTATGAGTTGTAGTCTGTGGGTTCTGCTCAATGTGTTTAGCTGTAAAGAGGATAGATCATTTTTTTTAAATATATAATTATGTTAGTATTATTCATTATTCAAGAAAATGTCATATCGTATTATTATTGATGTGTATTTATTAGGGGTCTAACAATATATACAAAAGTGTCCTACTGGGTGATTTCGTCTAGGAGCTTCACCATGTGAAAAAGTGTAGGAAACACCAGTATAGGAACTTGGTATAACAAACAAGAGGAGTTATGTAAAAGAGTGTATAAAAAGAGCTCTCTCACCAGATACAAACCTCATTGCTGCCCCCAAGAGACTGGTTTATATTACACTTATGCACATCAAACTTGACTCTGACATCTTAGCTGTAAGGCTTTATATGCACACACATAACTGAAAGAAGTGTGTAGCAGTAAAACATTTATTCTTTAAAATAAATGGTTGTTTTTTGTGCGGTTACATACCTTTGACATATTGGTTTAAATACATTCCACCATTATGTTTTTCTTGGCCACCATGTTCCAAAATACTGCCTGACCGCCTCATTTAAAACTGAATCCTTCATTTACGTCTTAAAACACAGTCACCCTTTTGCCACACTCCCACTGAGATTCCCAAATAAACCCATGGAAATGAAGATGTTTCTTCTCATTTCACACTCGGCGCTTGATCGCTTGCCTCTTATTATGTCTCATTTGGTTCTCCTCTTTGCCTCTGATGAAAGAGTGGCAGAGTAGCTGAAACAGCACAAAGGGAGGCCTTCCATTCAGAGGTAGTTTGTTTGGAGCATCTTTAACCCACTCCTCTTCATACTTCCCCCTTCATGCCTCTCATTCGGTTACCCACTCTCTCATTAGCAACTCTGCTTTATTATTAATTAATTCTAATTTGATTAGTCAGGGTGACATACTTCAAACAAGAGGATGCTACAGCCTGTCTTACCTTGTTTAACCATCCTTCATTCTCACCCTTCTTTCTGGTTCATGGAAGAATACGTCATCCTTGAGAAAGGCGGCAAGGTCAATGGTTGCCAGTGACCCAAGACACATCTGGCTGCTTGAATGGTTTGAGCCAAAGTGATGGAAAAATTATACACACACTGGGAAATTTCAAGTGCTGATGAGCCCATTCCAAACCCAGACAAATTTTTTTCTTATTTATAATGGCCAATCAAAATCAAAAGTTGTGAAGAAAGAAAGCTGCTTTAATTACATCCAAATCATTTGATGTAATTTGATGAAAAGGATGTCCCGGACAGGGTTGACTTTCTCCCCCCATTCCATCAAAACTTGGTCAAAGTTCTTGTTAAGCAGCAACTAATTTGAGAAATTATGTCAGCTGTTAAGTGAAGAGTAAGACACTTGGATAGGGGGTGATTTGGGGGAGGGTGGGGGTAATCATACGCTAACTGGTATCTAGTGTGAAAAATGTAGAAGGTGAAGAAAAGGGCTTGCCCTGTTGCAGGAGGTCAAGACGTCTGTGACTGGTGTTCAAGTTGTTTGATGCTGAAAACCCGCTGTGCAATTTGGCTGAAACCCATACTGGAGTCATATGGAGCCACTTTATTCCAAGTAGTGAAGTCTCTGGTGCATGCACCATTCATGGCTTAGTTTTCACAAAGTATACTCATAAATTTAACCAAAAAGACTCAAATGGTTGTCCATGTAATTGAATTAGTGTAGGTTTATGGTGTATAGAGTGATTAAATCTTTCACTGTGGTGGTGCGTGGTGTAACACCCATGACCATGTGACAAGTTCAATGAAATTCTGATTTGGTCATCATACAGAAGTCATTTTATGATAATCATATCATTTAAAAACTTTTATAAAACAAGTTTATTCAGTTATTTGTAGTTTAATTTAGTGTTTTATTTGCCAGATTCTTTCAAACAACTGACCAACTGTCACAACAATGAAACTTTATTTTTTGAAAAACAAACATTGAATAAGTTTGATGAAATGATTAAAAATTAAATAAGTTATCCGTTTTAGACCTTGCACAGCATTAAAAGGCAAGGTATAAGAGCATAACTGTAAATTTTCTACTGTTCCGACTACATTAGTAGGATATTTATGTACATTATTAAAAATGAAGAGTAAAAGAGACAAAGATAAACATTAAGCAGATTCATATGGCACTCTTCTGTGAGGATTTACAGGAAACCCAAGTAGTGCCAGCACTCTGTATAACTTATGCCAGGTTTTTGGCAGACTAGCTTGGGAAATTAGCTTTCTTGTTGACCTTATTCCTTTTATGTTCAGTAATTTGGACTGGGCATATGGGTAAGTTTGCTGTAAATGCTTTAGGGTATTGCTAGATACTGGTTTATACTGGTAGATATTGGTTTATACACATTTAGCTATATATTAAGCTTTATCTAGTAACTGTTTATCTGGGGAATGGGACCACATAGTTATTCATTCATGAGTAAATAAATGGAAGGGTCACATTTTTTTTTGTTAAAATGTTAAAACTTAAACTTACATTTTGGAACCAACATCGAAAGGTATTTCAGCTTATACAAAATAGTCAACATTCAAACTTGGTCTTTTTTGTGTTTTTATCTTTCTTCATAGTGGGAAGAAGTGAGCGGCTATGATGAGCACATGAACACCATTCGCACCTATCAGGTTTGCAATGTCTTTGACGCCAACCAAAATAACTGGGTGCGCACCAAGTACATACGAAGAAGAGGAGCTCAGCGCATTCATGTGGAGATGAAGTTCTCAGTGCGAGACTGCAGCAGCATCCCAAGGGTCCCTGGATCCTGCAAAGAAACATTCAACCTTTACTATTATGAATCTGAAACCGATACAGCCACCAAAGTGTTTCCACCATGGATGGAAAACCCTTGGATCAAGGTGGATACCATTGCTGCTGATGAGAGTTTCTCACAAGTGGACCTGGGGGGTCGTGTAATGAAGATTAACACTGAGGTTCGCAGTTTTGGCCCAGTGTCCAGAAATGGCTTCTATCTAGCATTCCAGGACTACGGTGGGTGCATGTCACTGATTGCAGTGCGCGTGTTCTATCGGAAGTGTCCTCGAACCATCCGTAATGGAGCCATATTTCAGGAGACACTTTCAGGTGCAGAGAGCACCTCACTTGTAGCAGCAAGAGGGGTCTGCGTTCCTAATGCAGAGGAGGTTGATGTTCCCATTAAACTATACTGTAATGGAGATGGAGAGTGGATGGTCCCTATTGGTCGCTGTATGTGTAAAGCTGGTCACGAGGCGGTGGAGAATGGCACCGTTTGTGGAGGTAAGGGCCTTCAGTCATCGTATAATATTTATTGACCTTGTTTAGGTTGCAGTTCAGTCTACTGGACTAGGCATTAGGTTTTAAATAATGCTTTAAATGCACTATTTTTAATGATGATGCAATTTAAAGTGAAAATCCGGGGTCTTTAAGTTCAAATTTATTAGTCACAAACACAGTAATACTGTTATGACATGCAGTGAACAGCTCAACCTTAAACAAAGAGATGGATATAAAATAATGCAGAAAAATAGTGTTCAACAATATGTAAAAAATTAATTTAAGTTCAGGTATTGTGTATATAAATGTATATATGGAGAATTATGAAAGTATAAAATATGTGATAAAAGTATGTATAAAATATACATATATACGAGTGTCTGATAATATTTTTCTGCATTTATTACTTTTATTTGTTAAGAAGTAAAGTGCTATTAAATGACTAAATTCCAGAAACTGCTACTGGAATGTGCAAAAATAGCCATCACTGAGTTTTTTTGGTACGATTCTGGTAACAGTAGGATTTTGACTCTAACTTCTGGAGTGCGATGCATCTTTGGATGGAAACATGGCTAGTGATAAACAGTTTTATTGGGTATAGATGTTAAGAAAACATTCAGAAAAACATGTTCATAAAACATGCAGGAAATATCAAATCACTCCTCAAGAAGATTCGTTGCCACAGAGTCACTGATTTGAATCATTATTGAACAATCCATTACTGGTGCTTCATGGATTTTTGGACCTGATCACTTGTTTTCAGCATTACCATTGCACATACATTCATAAGTCTGATTTTAGAAACAAAGCTGCCTACATCATGTAAACCCCATAATTGATTGCACTGCCATTCTTACAGAGTTAAAACAGTTTTCAGTTAAAGGCTGAATGTGCTTAACAATGGTTTTCATGGGTTTCGTTTGAGCAAAAAATAGCAAAAAAAAAAAAAAATCAATACATCAACTGTTTTACTGACATTAGTTTCTCGAATTAGCTTTTGCTACCAGATTTTACCTCATGCTGTTAGTGGATAATCCAATTGGAAATCCAAAACAGCATTCTAAGACAAATGCCTTCAACATTCTCCTACCAAGCTCTGAAAGTCTAGAAATGTCCTGCTGTTGATGTTGTGGTTTCACTGTGATATCCCAGGCCACTCAAACATGTCCATGTGGGTATCGTGGCTATGTATAACCGCCAACCCCATTCACAGTCTCCCTGTAAGCTGGCCCTTTCCCAGCATGTGAGCTTATCGATCGTTTCTTATCCAAACCCCAGTGCTCCTCTTCTTCAGCCTGCTTCACCTGTAATTCAACTCGCTCTGCAGCAGGAGCTCTTGTCTCGCCCGACAGCGGCTTCTGTTCCCACGGCAACGACAGCCTTCAGACAGGCTCCACGCTGACACAGACGGCACAATAAAACGCCCACCTGTGTTTCAGACCCCCCCTCCCTTCCCCACCCTTTTGCACAGACAACACTCATACACTCTGGTGCAGGCTCTTCATAAGCCTGGCTGTAATTACCACAGCGGCTTCCCGTCTGGGGCAGGGTGAGCTGTGATAATAGCCGCTCATTGCAGGCACTAGCAGGGTGGCGCTCTGCCGATGTGCATTCAATAACAGTTAATGAGTAAAGTCACAATCCCTCCTTTTGAACACCTGCCAGTTAAACGTAGAGTAGTCTACTTTAAATTGAAGAGCAGGTATAAATTCACATATTTGGTTGGTTTTGACCTTCATTAAATATTTTGCAGTTAAACTGTATGTATTTTAATATTCAGAGCCCCCTTGGACTTTGTTTCTTTTTAAACACATAGAAAGATTAAACACAAATGCACTTTCGTGTGAATAATGTAGAGGTCCATTAGCAAATCAAATAGTTAAAGGTTTTAACGTGGTGCTGCCAATGTTTAGCTGAAAAAATGGTTTACCTAACAGAAAATAATGATTGTAATCCAAGGCTTAGTGAATATTAATACTTAGAGGAGTATTTCATAATATAGTACTATTATGAACAGATCTGCGAGTACAACAGTGATATAATTTATCCAATCTTATTTCATTAATTGTGCCATGAGCTAAATTACATAAAGGAGGGGCTATTTCCCATACTAGATACTCACTCGTGGTTTCAGAGCATTTGAATATTAGACTGTGTTAAAATTGCTGGACGGATTTGTATTAATAATAAACCAACTTGCACAAAACTAATCTAAAACTGTTCTTTATGTTTACAAAATAAATGCAAATTTATAAATAAATGTGCAAAAAAAACCCTTAAAATATGTTATTAGGGGCAATGTTCTGCTATCGGCTTCTTTTAAATTGATTATTTTGTTCCGATTACAACATGCAGAGTTTTGATGACATTTCAGCGATAGAACAAATGTCATAGAAAGCACTTTAAATAGAGTGAAATTCTATTGAAGTCAATTTTATCTTGTGCAGTATTTGACAGGGTTTGTCATCTGCTGAGACTTTATCAGAACTGAGATATGATGAAAGTGCTTTGAAACCCTTTGTTTTCCAAAACAGAGCGTAGTATCATGTCTGAAACAACAAACCTCTGATTTGGAATTGTCTCTGGTTCGTTGGAAAAATGACACACCAGGCTGATGGTGCTTCAGATGCGGGCCAATGCTTGTTGTAATGAGACTTTACAATGGCTTTTACATACCACAATGGCCATGCATTGTGACAGTGGTACCCATTGCAGTTATTCCATCATACAGCAGCAAACCAAAAACTACGGATTTGAAGGAAGTAGATGCTTTTTGAGTTCTGGCTTGTTATCCACTGACAGACCAAGCATATGCCTAAGTCTTGTATATGCCTAGGTAATTGTTAACTTCTTGTCTAGTTGCCACTAACCATAAAATTGTTTTACAGATGTTTTCAAAATGTACAAATAAGGGCTTTTGTTGTTTGAAATACCTCTTCAAACAACAATTCAAATGCTTTGTCTAAAAATAATCTTTGAAGAATAATTTTCAAAGATGGTTGACTCCAGTACCTATAGGTGATTTCAGATTAGGTCTAGACATTTATCTGTCTGTCTGAGGAAAGCTGATACCACTATATGCCTCAAGAGAGTGGTCAGTGGTAGAGGGGCTTTTTAACAACTGGAAGTCAGGTTTAATGAATTGATTTCTGAAAGATGTCTTTGCACACCCGCTGTTATATCTATTTACATTTTTGCTTGCCATACGATCTGTAGAAGAAACTTGCAGCATCTCTGCACTAACCTAAACACCCAGTTTTGAATAAATGTGACATACTTAGGCTCTTTTAAATAGACAACAATTCTTTAACATCTCCGTCAACGCATTCAATATTTACTGAAATATTTATACCTATTAGCATATTTCTATCACCATTGGCTTCTTGTCACAGAACTGTGATGTTTTACTCCCAATGGTTCCCTGCTATTTAGTAAATGAAGCAAGTCATGTTGCTTTGCCATGAATCCCCTTTAGCCAGAAATATCTGATTTCATTTAGTGCTGTGTGAGGCCAGAACCACTTGAGACATGTTCATTTTTGAATGGTAGTAGAATGTTTGAGGACAAAATACACACATGTTTCGATTTAGGGATTTGGGTTGTTAAACATACTTAAAGAAGACTGACCTAAAAGTTCTACCAACAACTTTATTTAATAATGGGTGGCCGTGGGGGTAGGGGTTTGTGAGAGAAATGGACCTCAGTCTAATATAAGGGCATATCTGCTTGCAATCTGTCACACAATTCAAGTAAATCTCAGATATTGAACAAAAAATGTGTACAATTAAGTAGGCTATGACTTATTGATATTTACACTAAAGATTTGCTTATAAATACAGATGTGTACCTTTATAGGGTGATGTTTAGTGATTTAAATTAAACATATGAAATGTAGATAAGAAGATATTTAATGAATTGCTACATGAATGAGTCATTTTAACTATTTGGAAAAGGATCAAACAATTTCAGAGAATAGTTTGTTTAACTGATAATAAGTTCCAGCTGTGATTGGGGGCTACTGGAAGAATATTAACAACAGTTACATAATATTTCTGATCATTGAAACTCATCATCAAGTTCAAAATTAATATTTGATTAATTGCACATCCTATTGTGTAGCATTTATTTTTTTTTTTGTATTATGTTGGAAAATCAAACCATTGTATCAGCAATTAGATCAAGACAATGTTGCTGTAGACAAAACCCCAGCCCCCAATCTCTCCCAATAAAGAATTAAGTCTTTAACATTCATCTAGTCCTACGATCAAGGTCGTTATGCTGCTGTAGTGCTGTTTCACTCAAGTGTCCTCTCACCACAGCTCTCCCTCATCACTTGATCAAGCCATTTTCGGCATTATCTCATGCTGACTGATGCATTTGCACAATTCAGAAAGTCCACAATGTAATACAAACCTCTCGACTTTCCTTTCATGCTGATCACTCACCTAGTGATTGCATACAATGCAGCCCATTTTAGCAGATTTTTCCAGACAGCATCAATTCACATGTGACCCATGCCACGCTTTTAGGGCTAAGCTCCTGAATGCTCTGCTCTTGCCAATCCTTCAGTCGGAGCTCTTATTGGGAAGGTTCGGAGCATTAGGCAGTGAAACGAAACCCTTTGCTTCTGAATTGTTCACTCTAAAGCACTGTGTCAGTAGTAGAAGTGTGACAAAGAGGGCTAAGTGCTCCCAATGACAGCAGACGCATGGTGAAGTCAACATGTCGAGTCCTCAAACTTGTGTCTTGCAGCTTCATGGCAGGAAATACTATTTTTTTGGGTAAAAAATAGTTTACCCACCTGCCAAGACCCTGGGGTGCAGTGATACAATTTGATTCCATGTTGGCTGGTCGTAATAGAGATTTTAGCTTGTTTTTTTTTTTAATTCCTTCAGAAATAGAATAGATGTGGCTTTTCTGACCACTAGACACCCCTTATTCTCACTCACTCCATTGAAAAACACTCATCATTTTTCTCTCAGCACATTCATCACTCCCTTGAAAGTGATAACGCCAGACTGAAGTGATGGGGAACGGCCTAGAGCTCAGGGAGCATGAAGTGTTAACTTGTTCCACATGCATGTTGAAGCAGACAGCCATTAGTTCACAAATCCTCTGGGATTCTCTCGCTGGAGTTCCATGATCTTCAGAGGCTTTGCTCACTATTTTGAGGCATCTCTTATCATTTTCTCGTCTTTCATTGAAGGACACCTTAGGGGTTCTCACAGTTAAAAATCGAAGGGTTATGAGGTGTTTGCTGATGGAGCCGTTTCTTCTCAGGGAGTGGACAAGTGGCTAAGGACTTGATCTCTTTTAGAAGGCAGAACGCAGATATTTTTCCAATCCTACAGGAGACCTCTGATACTAAGCATCTGCATTGATTCATGCTCTGATCACTGAAGTCCCCAGACAGGACACAGTGTTAGTTTGTGATGGGTCAAAAGAAAAGAAACTGCTAATATTTCTTTTAAGGAGTTCTATGTCTAATATAACCACTGGCAGATAAAGAGCAAGGGGTTACAGAGAGCGGAGCATGTTTGGTCACAAATACCATTCGATTCTGGAGAAGAAATCAGGATCAAATTGCAGTACAGCTGTTGCAGTGCAATGACAGCAACTGGTGATGGATGAATTCAATCGACATGCAAGGCAATATAAATTGCTATTCTTTAACCCTGAATAACATTGGAGGTTAGCGCAGGGTTAGGAATTTGTTACACTTGAAGCCTTTTTCGGGAGGTTTTGATAGATGGCTCTCATGGCGATTTGAGGCTAAGGTTGCTGTCTGTGTCATGCTGCGACCGTCTTTGCTTCAGGATTCCAGTTGTTGGCACTCTGTTGGCCTCCAGCTATGCTTTGAAAGATATAGGCTACAGAGTGCAATGGATCCTAATTCGTCATATGACCTCACAAAGATCACATTGGTGATCCTGTTACACTGTAGATTATGGTTATGGAGGTTTATTGTGCATCAGGTTTGAACCATATGTGAATTGAAGCTGCTTATGATATCAGACACACACTGAGAGGAAACGTTACCTAAAATGTTTTCTAAATAACTACAATTTTAAACCTTAAGCAATTTTATCCTCACAGAAGGATGATTATAGTTTACAACATCTCTCCATTTGTGAAATCGTGGAGCTGAGCTGGGTTAGACTGATTTAGTTGCTGGTCAAGATTCAGATCTAAGTCTGGACTTTGGTAAACCCTGATCAATAGAATCAGTTATATGCAGTCATGTTGTCGGCCCTGCCCCACTGGTCACAAAACTGCTTCTTTTTGTATTGGAAATTTAAGCTCTGGTAGAGAAATATTTCACAGTGAAGCTAAAAGGATATTTATTTTTTTAGTGGTTTTGAGAGTACTGGAATATTGACAGTTTTACTTGAAGCCACATGTCTTGAGTGCCCCTTGTCTTTGTGGCGATAAATTTCCTCTGTAGTAATGGCTTCTAAAATAAGAAACCTTTGCTGACAAAAGGCTGCCCTACATGATGTCTCCTGTTCCTCCTCTCATGGTGATTAAAGATTAAACTAGAAAGTGGGAGAAGAGCAAAAGATAAGAGCGTGTGTTCACCCCTTGACTGGATCTTGGATAATGGATGCCTCACAGTTGGGGTAATGCACTGTGCTTATATCAGCTGTCAGCTCTTCAGACAATGCAGTTCTTTCCTTTTTTAGTGCTCTCCAAAGAGCTATTTTCCTGCATGCACAATATTTGTGTTGAGTAAAGTGCTGTGTTAAAGCTTCAGGAGCAAGGGACCAAAATAAAAGGCCAGCACTTGAGGAATAAACACAGGCTATGAAAAGAGTTAACAGAAGCTGAACTGCTACACCTAATATTTAGTTAATAACTGAGAAAGTGTTAAGTGTCATGATCCTAAAACGCTGCACTCGCTCCAATACCATCATGTTTCAACACATGTGATCAACAGCCATTAGCCTCACCCCCTCTGTGACTGTATTCAAGCCTCAGCTCAGAACTATTCTAATTGATAAAGCTTTTAAATGAAGCACATATGTATTCCTTTATCATATGATAAATGATTAATGTGGACACTAAACAGCTTTTTAACCCAGTTTCCAACATTGTTAATGAGAACTGAAAGAGTTAGTTTTGATTAAAAAAAAAAAAACTTCCCTGTACAATTGAGTAATACAGTCACTGGAATGTTTCAGTTTAAATTACTCATATGGCTGTTTCTTAAAATGACCATTTGAAAACTAAAATGCTACATTAGTTTATGTGTTGTTTAAGAAATGTTTTAAAGTAAAAAAAAAAGGTGTCATAAAAGTAACAGCGTACTGGCATTATCATACTGGTACCTTGTTTCGGCAACTACTCAACTGTAAGTACTTGTACTCACAATGAAGAAATGTTTAATGGTGCATAAAATATAGGGTGCATCCCTAGCTATTTTAACAATATTTGTACCCTTTGTCACAAATCTTTGGCTACCTTTGGTGGCTTTAACTGTCTTTTCTACTTGAGACGCTATTTTCAAGATGGCATCAAGGAAGCGCAAGCTGGCTATAAGGGTACCTCATGTTGTTAAATTAATTTGAACTAATTTTAGTACTTTAGGTCAAAAACACTATTTATTAAATATTTTATGATTTAGATATTGTAAACAATGAAATTTACAGAAAAAAACCCAACCGCTAATGTAATTTTCCAGCCAAATTCTTCAGCTACTTACACATACTCAATTATGTAAAAACCTACTTGCCTCCAGGAAAACAATGCAATTATGCAATGAGCCACTAATGCCTTATTATTAGACTCTGCGTCTAAGCACAGTAAGATCAATATCTTTTCAACACCTCCCCTGTTCATTTTTACTTAGGAGAAAGAGTTCATCTGGAGGATACACTCCCTCATTCCTGCTGTTTGCTTGAAAATATAAAAATCTAAATTTGAATTGGGTCTCTGTTGGAGTCCGTTTTAGATGGACTAAAGTAAATATGCATGCCTTGGCCTGGTCAAGTTCTTGCCAAGTTCTACAATCTGAGTACAATAAATTCATCCTTTCATGATTTCTTTCTCACTTGTCCGGGATTTTACTTGGCACCTCTCTGAAACCACTTGTTTAGTTACTTACAGAAAGTATCTGTCATTTTCATCGGTCTTCACTTTGTGCCCTGTGCTTTTTGTTGTTCAAACAGTTTAATCATATACTTTTAGTTTTGTTGAGAAGTTTAAATAATTACACACATATGCCCTCATGTGTTTAAAGGCTCTGGAGTGCTGTATTTTTAATGTTGGTTCTCTTAGATTGCACATAAAGCTGTGATAAATTGATGCCGTTGATTAATTAGAATTTCTGATTTTAGGCAATGTTGAAAATGAAAAAAAAACTTTGACTTCTTTCACAATATTTAGGTTACCATGAGCTTCTCAAAACTGGATACATCTAAAATTATTCACTTAGCTTTGACTGCAGGCATCTCTATTGCCTATGGGACAGCCTCTGTTGGGAATTTGCACAGGGACAAAGAAAAGTTAAAACCATTCACCACAAGTGGAGGAACACAGTATAACAATCAAGCATGTGTCAACCAAGCAGCTTCAAACTTGAGTAAGTTTCAGAAATTTTTGTTAAATCTGGTAGTTTCATTCCAGTTCTTGTCAGATGTAAACTCTAACATGTGGTTCTACATAGAACCAAATCTGATTCTTTTTTGGTACCACTTAGCTTCAAAGGTGCTCTTTAAAACTAACCATCAAGGTATAATGAGCTCTAACATTTTAAAAGTGCTATTTAGAACCAATGTTCAAATTTGATATTTAGAACAATTCATCAACAAATAAACTTCCGCATGATGTAAATGACCAGCATCTATAAATAGCACATTAAAAACAGTAAAGGACTACTTTAAAACCACAAGTTTCTTTACGCTAACAAAATGCCTTAAAAGTACCCAAAAGAATCAGTGACGAACCAAAAAGACCTTAAAGGGTTCTTTAGAGCAAAAAAGTGCACAAAGAATCTGGGATTGAAAGTTTTGCCAAGCTGTAATTGCAAATGCATCACGTGTGGCTTGTAAACCACATTTTCTGTCCCCTTCTGGAGTTATTAAACATATTGTACATCAATATGTATAGCAACACTATACCACCCTATATTTTTATACAAAACTGAGTTTCTTGTTGTGATTGCAGCTCTATTACAAGCTCATACCATCAGGGAGAAAACAGATGATTAGTGTTACTAAACTAAAGAAAGTCAACCAAAAGCAATCTCCTTGCATTTGGAGCAGAGGATTGTTGCGTTCTCATGAAAGAGAGCATTCCAAGACTAATACAATAATAACCAGTTTCTAATGATGGAATAGAATGTGGGGTGGTAAGTGAGGCCTAGGCGATCTCCAATTATGAAGCCTTGTGGCTTGTGAGGTGCTTAGAGAGAGACAGACTATGGGAGAGGAGTCCAATAGTGAGTCACATTATGGCGATGCCTTACTTGAAAATGTTTGACTGGTGCTCTGGTCTATTGGATATTCTGTGATCATAAAAACATGCATGGAGTCTAATTGTCTATGCATTCAACAGAGCAGTCAGTGATCAACAGAATTTTTTGTTACACTTTTTTTTCCAATCAGAAAACCATTCACTTTGTCCCACCTTGTTTTTAGAATTTCATGAAAATTGGTTTGACAGAAATTACTACTAAAGGGTTCAGAACACAGTGGAAAATCCCCCAAACACTATAGCTGTGCCGTTATTAAATTAAAAAGCAGAAAAAAACACTTTGTTTGATTCACACAAAGATTTACTTGTTCAAACTTGAGTTTGTTTTAATCCCGCACCTGATCACTATGTAATAATAATAGAATAAATACACATGGTGTTCCCTTTAAACTAAAATTATTTTTTAAAGAAAGTTTTCAAAGAAAGCAAAAATTCCCAGACAGAATGCCTATAGTTGAAAGTATCGACCCTTGTGAAAGTGTTTAAAAAGTGCTCTGTGTAGACAGAATCGTTCACAGATGGAGGCTACTGTAATGTATATACATGCATGTTACTGTTTCTCCCCTCTGTTATCAATTCAAGGCTACTGGCACTAAAGTATGCTGCAAGATTTGGATAGGGAGAGGAGATTCCTGTATATGTTGGTTGTCAAGGCGGCTTGCTTTTCTCTAACTGATGCCAGTAGACTGTGTGGTGGCACCACACTGGCTCACCAAACTGGGAACTTGCTTCAGACAAACAGAGCGGCTTTAAAATGGGACGGTCACCAGGAATGGATTAGCGGCTGTTATTAATCTCTCTTTGTCTCTCTGGCATTTTGCAAGTGAAGTCTGATAATTGATAATTGAGACTTTTTTAGTAGAAACTTTGAGACATAAAAAAAAAGATAAGATGCTACTAAGACCACTTAGGTACTTAAATAAAGGGTATGTCATTTTTCCTGCTAGAGCTACAGTGTCTATATTTATTGAAGTGTTTTCAGAACAAAACAAAACAAGATTACAGAACAAAAAGTAGTTTTAGTTTAAGCTGTCATGTCTAATAGAGTTTAGTTCAAAACATTGTAGAAAAGATGAAGCAAATAAATATCTATTTTGTCTACTGTATATCATCAAAATTATGACCATTAACAATATTTGTATTTATTTGTTTTGTGCCAATAAATAGACATCTTTTAAACAGTTTCAAGACTTTCTGAAGATTTTTTGCAAATGAAGTGGAGAAATGGGCCATAGTAAAAAAAAAAAAAACTTTATATTCACATATACTCTCTGTCTGAATTTTGATTTATTAATAATAATACGTAATAATAATAAAATGTTTCTTTTCTCATTTTGATTGTCTATCGTTTTAGTCTGCTAATAGCTTTTTTTCTTGCAGCAACATCTTTTTATTTTTATTTTATTAACATAAAGCTTTTTTTAAATATAACAGTGACCAACGTCAGCTTGTTTACAACTTCAAATTCTTGGCAGTGGTCAATTACATGTGAGGCCTTATCATTTAGTTTTATGTATTTAGCAGATGCTTTTATCCAAAGCGACTTACTATTCGGGAGTAAACACAACTAGCAGTTTGCTATCAGGTTCCAGCTGATTCAGAATAAAATCATTTTTTTGAGTTTTTTTTTTTTTTTTTTGTCAAGTAAGTGAAATTATTTACAAATATTAGAACTGTGGGGTTCCAATAGTTTTTATTGTATGGAATGGTTTAAATTCAGTTATATAAATATGTTCCAAATTTTGCCAGTTTGTTTGTCAAATTTGACCAGTTTGCCAGGGAGATCCTTTAGATGAGGGCTGCATTTCAGCAAACGGAGTTAAAGATTTATTCCAGATGGGACACCCTTTTTTGAAAGGATTCTTTGTTTACTACATTGTTTCACACCTGCCTAAACTTTTGCACAGTAATGATGTATGTCTCTTTTGTCTTTACTCAAGTCACCCTAGATTACTTTAATAGCTTTTTCTTTTATTATATGCTGGAACAGCGCTTTGTTTTGCTGTCCAGTTTAATAGGGCTGCGTGATGAATGAATTCACTGCGTCCAGTACAATACATTAGCATTATTGACCAGCTCCTGGTGATCAAAGAGTCATGCTGTGTGCCCTCCATTCAGCTCTTGTTCAAACTGGTTGGTGTTTTTTCCCCCTTTTTCCTTTAATAAAATATGTTGTAAAACATTTTTGCATCTATTTCACCACTGCTCAAAGTCAAATAAAATAATCAATGAATAAATGGATAAATAAAACTTGGGCTGTTGTGGTATAACTTTAATGCTTGTGCCTCACTGAGAAAAAACTGAGTTTTACAACAATAGGTTGTTTAGACTTTCTGTACAAAAAAGTTATGGGAAGACATTTGGAAGTCACATGCATCTGAAAGAAGTGCCAAATGACTCTGAGGCTTGACCCTGATTATGTCACACCCAGTTATGAGACAACTCCTCCTCATGACCCTTTTACCATAAATAGAATGTCACATATTGATTTGGGGACTGGGTTCCTTCATGACATGCTTTCACATTCACACTGACCTATTTTGCCAACAGATCACTTTTTCTCGATTGATCGTAAAGCTGGTATCCCTCATGGCATTGGGGTATTTTTAACATTATAGTAGTGGCTGGTTATCCATGTCTGACTGTGCTAATACATGCACTTTTTTATCTAATGATATCCCATGTTGTTGTCAGAGTTTCAAGTTCAATATTTGAATGATCTCCGCTCACAGCAACGTATCAGATGACATTCAAGCAGCTAAAGGGATTCTTTTACTTCAATGCAGGCTGTGGATGCAAGGGAATGCAACAAATTGCTTTCACAGAAACTCAGAAATGCACAGAAACATTTTAACTACCAGGCATTAGGGGTGTAACAATATACCATGGCACAGTATGTCACTTTTCAAAATATTGTGGAGCTACTGGGAGAGTGTGATTCTAGTCACTTCTGAAACTTCTTTACCTTGTCTTCTTGCTTTATGTAATATTTACTAGGAGACATTTATCCTTTACTCATTTTAAATGAGAAAATGTATAAAATTAGCTCTCTCCGTAATTTAATTCAAACAGATGGATGGTATCGAATGCTCACATAAAAACCAAACTAGACCTTAGCCTTCTTAACTTTGTGGTCTTAAAACTTTTTATATTACTTTTTTTTCCAATGATGGTTTGTTATATAAACAGTTACATGAGTTCGTTATAAGCAGTCTAAAATATTGTGATGCATATTGTATCGTAGACATAATATCGAGGTATGTTTCGTATCGTGCGCAGAGTGTATCGTTACAACCCTATTGAACATAAAATAAATATAGATGAATGAAAAGTTAAATCAACTTGTATTGTTCGTGAGTGTGCGTGGTGGGTACGAACGCACAGGCTATCTGTCTAGGTTAACTCCAATTTAAATTGGAGAAGGATCGAACCTGATTGTTAGTACATGGGTTAATAGGATAATTAATGTGACGTTACGATACAGATTGCCTTCTCCCCAAATGTGTTTAAGAAGCAATCCCTCACTAATGTGTCAAAGTATGAACAAAGTATCCAGATATGCAAATTATGCAAAAATCCAGCAATTTTCCTTTTTTTTTTAAAAAAATAAATAAAAAAAGTTTTAGTATTATTATTTTTTGAGTGACACATATGACTGATTTTTTTATTATATTTACAAATAATGCTAACAAGTTTGAGTCTAAAATCTAAAAGTTAGAAGATTCCATTTTTCATTTTATATTTATCATTTTATACAAATGAATAATCAAGAGAATCGGATTTTAATTCAGTCAGGTCTGGGACTTTGTGAATGTGTGCTGACCCATGTTAAATGTAATGCTTGTGATTCCAAATGAAATCAATCGACCGTTGAAAAGCAAGTGAACAATGGTCATGGGTCAAGAGAGTTTGCAAGCATTTGTTCTACTGAGCAGAGAGAAAATCCATCTGTGTTAGCATACAGGCTAACAGCTTTGCATGTTTTGCTTTCTCACCCTTGACATCTCAATTGCTCTCTGAGCTCACCCTTTTTTATCAACTCAGTGTAGAATTTGCCAGAAACAGCAAAGACTGCTGAGGCTGCACAGTGCAAGTCATTTGCATAAGGTAAACGGTGACCAACTGGCTGCAGTTAAAATGAGCTGTCATGCAAGCATGTCTGAGGTCTTTCAGCGAGATCTCAGACATACACTTAATATTGTTTTTGTTTTAGATGCTTCAGCCAGAGAAAAGAAGGCAAATGGAATAAGTAATTGAGACTGCATCAAAGTATGAGCTGAGACTCCTCAGAGTGGCCTTTAAGATATGTTATTTTGACTCTGCACTTAGAGCTGTTGGCAGAGAGGTTTTGAGGAAACATGAGAAATTTATAATTCAAACCAAAAGTATTAGTAGTGTGACGGTTCAACTCAAAACCTAGTCACAAATACGTCATTCCTAGAACATCCAGATTAATATCCATTCCACGTGCAAACAATCTTCGACAATACAAAGTTATCACCAATTGATTCCAAACAAAGCAGCCTTCCCCAATCCCAAGCCCATCTTTCACAAGATATTACAAATTGGCTTTGCTTGATGGCTCGTGGTAAGTCTTTTGTTGAGTTCTCCCTGTCAGTTGACACCCTGGTTCTGTTGATATGAAGCGTGTGGTCTGAAAGCGATTGGCCAACCCATGCAAAGCTGGAGTGCTGGTTAATTGAGCCTGTCTGGACATGACCTGTAAGTTGCGCTGATAAGCAGGTATGTGACCCTTTGGGAGGCCCGAGTTGATCTCTGAAAATATCTCAATTAGAATGTTCTGCTTAAAACACCATGTGCCTTCAGGAGCATGCATCTTACATTTCTTATGAGTTGGTCCCACAATTTCATGGATAGCGTTTAAGGGGTGGATAAAATGGAGATATCATACATAGGTATGAAAAACATGTATTGATTACAATTTCCCTGGGAAAGCAAGAAATGCTTAAATGTGGTTATTTCTTGGAATGTAAGTCACTTCGGATAAAACCGGGTTATTGGCAGAAAAAAAACTCCACAGAGCACAACCAGGGATGAACAGGAAACTCAAGACAATGTATTAGGTTTAGAGTTTTAACGTTTAAATGAAGATTAACTGGCAATGATTAGCTATGTAAATTGCTAACGTAAAATCAGTTCAGAGCAAAAGCCACAGTCTCTCATTCTTGGATCGCTCACAGATGGAATAAAATCATCCATATCGAATTTAAACTGTGCCACACCAGTAAAATGCCCACTGTTGCAATATTCTGAAAGCCTTTTAATGATCTTTGAAGGCTGTTTCTTTCACCATGTCTTGGGGTTTCTTCTTGTATTAGCAGGCGGCCTCAAGACCACTATATCCTGGCTAGCCGCATGCACCCTCTTAACCGAGAAGCATCCAACTGTCATGTCTTTCTCACACCAGCAAGACAGATCTTTGTTGCAAAGTGTGTCCATCCAACCAACCCTGTCAGGCCTTGTGGCTTAATCCTGCTAGCTCTAGAAACCTTAGACTAATCCTGCAAGTTTCTCAGTCACAGTAAGCCTCCAAGCTGAACCTCCGAGGCTCCCATTACGCTTCATTTAGATTAAGTGACCTTTTGCGGTGGCGATATGGGATTTTAAACTCATTTCAATGCCAGCAAGTGTGCATTTATGTCTATGTGAAAGTATATGTTGTGCTTGGCATTTACCCAGTATTTACTCAACTGCTCTTCCCCTTGCTAAAATTCTTCAGCTGACCAATGAAGTGCGAAGAAATAAATATATCTTTAGATATAAACCATATGTAAACACTCGTTTCTCACAGAGTATATAAGTGACCCTTTGGCTAACGTCTAGCATGAGCTCATATTACGATAATGAGGAGTCAGACCAGGCATTGGATTCTGGACCTGCCTGTTTTAATATGACAGGTACTTATTTTTCTGATGGTGTATTTGCAGCATTTGTCAGATAACTGCCGTTTGTTGACTGCTGGACCAGTTATGATATCACCTAATCGGATCGAATCTGACATTCATTCTCAAGGTGACACAAGGCTCATTAACTATTTTAGTGAAGGATGACCTAGATTTTTGGTGGTTGCCATGTTTGACTTTTAGTTAGATAACATGGGCACATGTGTTTAAAGCAGGAGCGATGTAAAGATGTTTTTTTAACATCCCTCAAAACTCTTTTATTTAGAAAAACAAATGTTTTCTGGTGGGATTGTTGGGAACAAATTTGAGTGGGATAAAAAAATAATTAGTTTTTTTTTCATGACATATGGTCTCAGGACAATAACCCAAACACATGTAATACTTTGTGGGAATAAAAATCCCATATTTCATTCTGACATGAACTGTTTTAAGAGGTCAGATATTCCTCACAGTGTGTGGTCCTGGAAGAATAAAAAAAAATCCAATTCCTCTTTTGGGAGTCAGTGAGTTGAGGCTTATTTTCATTCAGCTTTCTAATCTATTAATATTCTCTATTTATGTATGTATACACAAGCTATTCAAAGGCCAGCAATTGTCCATTGTAACATTTTGGCTTCATAACCAATATGGTAGGTATATACAGTACTTGCAAATTTGAAAACTGGAGTAAAACTGCTGTTGTGAAAGAATAATAATTGTATTTTGATTAAGCTTTAAAGAACAGATGTGTTTATTAAACAATTTCTGCTAATTACATAAATGTAAATGTAAAAAAAACTATTTCTTAAACATGTGCTTAGCTAGTATTAATACAATAGTGATCTCTATACCAAGAGGCTGGCATTGTTCTCAAAGGACCAGTCGGCCAAATTGAAGGAGACTGCAAATAGTATTTTGGCACCTCATCACCATAGCAACAGTGTAGCATTGCTCATCCCCCCTGCGCACCTCGTGCTAGTCTGGCCCCTTCTCTGCACAAGCAGAGCTGCTTAATTTCCCTGACCCCCAGGGTCTGTCTTTAACAGGCTCCATTGATTGGTACAAATGCAGGGGTACAGAGCTGGCCCCAGAACCTCTATAACAGGGTTAAGCAGACCCCGGTGAGGGAGGGGAAGACATATTTGGTGGTGTACAAAACCAGCAAGAGGTTTTTTTTCTGTCTCACTAAAACCTCAGTTATTGTGTAATGGATTGTTGCATTTGATAAAAAAACATATCTTTGCCATAATGATTGACACTGACAAATTAATTCAGCCCCTTAATAGCCACCATTAAATGCTTCAGATGAATTTCTAGTGAACAATGCTGACCAAGGAGACTACAGATATTGACGGCTTATATCGAATATTGGCCAGGTTTGGAGTCACTGTGTTTTGTATAGAGAATCTTCTTTAAACTGTTTTCATGATGAATTTCAGATCACCTGTAATAGTTTAATATAATTATTTCCACACATCTGAAACATTTCTTAACTAATGCGAAAGAATGACAGTGTGAAACAGTTTTGTTTTTTATGCACAACTGTACTTTACATATGCACGGGCTTCTCCGTGTGTGGAGGTATTGCACAGCTGGCGTTTTTGCAGATTGAACAGATAACAGAGGTCAGACTCCCCAAAGGCTCATTAAACTTTTGGTCAAAACTGATATAATCTTACATAAACAGCCTTCTGGGATTTGTAACCGAAACAAGGCAGCAATCGAACACCACTAGACCTGCTCCAGTTTATAGCATGCGTGGGTAAGTCTGCGCATCTATAAGACAACGCACCAAGACTGGACACCAGCTGCTCTCTCTAGATCTTCTATCCCACAGTCGTCCCCTCCTCTTCCTCTCCTGCTGTCTGTTCTGACAGGGAACACACAGCTCCTTTATGCTACTTGCCCATCATTTCACACCCCACCTTGAGGCCGCCACTGTCACTGGACTCAGCACAGACAGGCTCTGTCAATTATACACTGCATCTGCTGAGCAACAATAGAGCCCTCTCGTTTCCTGCCTGTCTCTCTTTTTTCTTCTCTCAGTGTCCTTAACTCTCAGTCTCTTTCGCTTTCATTTCGGCTTCTCATCAAGTGTAGACTCCCCACTTTGCAGCTATTATTTACTAAGAACAAGCTGCCATTATTTAATTGAAGACTTATTTGTGTTTGTATTGATTTCATGTGTGACTGAGTTCAAAGCATTAAAGGGAATTGAATTGGGATGACATCGTTTCACAAAGAACTTGTGTTGTTTCAGAGAAAAACACTACCTTGCCATGCAGAGATGCAAACCTGTGTTTACTAAAACTAGTCCCCTTTGGTACAGCTTGACTGATTTTCTTTGTTTGGCTCCTCAAGTATTTCACTTTTTGAAATGACACCTCTATCTCCATCAATCGTCTTTAGATTGTGTTTTGAAAACACCTTTCCAGCAAACACAGTCCCCTCCTTCCTCCCAGTTTGAAAAAGGCATCTCACGCCTCTGACCAGAACATGCAATGCATGCACAACCAGGGAGGGCCCTGCTTGGCAACAGCTCTGGTTGCCCTGGCAACTTTAATGTCCTTGAGCAAAGGGCATGTTTTGGGGCCACAGTTCTGAAGGCGGAGTCAAAACTCATAAAACACCCTGATACGTGGGTCTAGCTTTGGCAATTTGCACTCCCAGAGCATTATTTGTTTGTCATCCAAAAACAGGGCTTTGGCCTTTGTACACTTTCTCTATGCTGGATGGCTAGTCATATTTTTAGAAGAAGGTCATAAATAAGTAATGTTGTCATGCAGCAGTGGTCATGTCCACTTATAAAGACAACTATAGGGACAGAGGCAAGGAGGAAATTTGTCAGACAAAACATGAGTAGACATCCTTATTGTAAGACAACTTTAGCCATTAAATCATCAAATTCCAGAAAAGCTAATGTACAGTGGGTTACTATAATATCTGTCTCTGTAAGGTCATGTCCACATATATCTCAGGAACGGGGAGTGACAGAACTCAAATGTATGAGCTCCGATAAAGAAAGCTTTATTATAAATAAACAATCGCCAAACACAGGAGCACAAACTTAGGAAAACCGGAAAAAACTGAAACTATCGATAGATGGTCTATTGTTCATTACGGCTGCTCCGTGACTCACCTCTACCCATGAGATTCTACATGCTCCACTTCAACCCATCTTTACTTGCCACCTTGGATTACTCACATTGGGCCTCATGTACTAATGTCTCCTGCCTTCGTACATTTAAATATGCATATCGAAATTAGAAACGAGTTAGAAAGTAAGAATTAGAAAGTAATGAATGATTTATAAAAGTTCAGAAACTGAATTTACACTGATTTTTGGCAGTGTTTTAGAAAAAAGGGAAACAGTTTGATGTTGAATGTAAATGTGTTTTGTTGAAGAAATGTTGCGAATGAAGAATGTGTTTGATGCCGTCTATGTTTTGATTGATGTTCTGAAAACATCTGACATGATGTTGAAAGTGGTCATTTTTTAAAATGAGATTTAAAAGGTACTAAACTGTGTATTTAGTCAGGTGTATCTGACGAAATAAATGTAATTTAGAAGGAAAGGTGGACTAGTGTTAGAGTTTACTATTCATAATGTTATTTTTGTGCCAGGTGACCCTGGTGTAAGACCCCACCTCTTTCGTACTCATCCTACACTTTCACTCCTATTTACACATGTATGTGAAACATCCTCTCCATAATTAAAAGCAAGAAAATAAATATGCACCTAATGATACCGTTTTTTTATCACCATTTTTTGTGTTTACATGTGGTTACCTTAGGTTTTTTTTCCTTCACTATCACAGGTTTTGGGTCAGTGCTAAAGCAATGGACTTAACCGGATATTGACTTGCAGCTTCCATTTATATCCTATAGTAGCCGCCATAGGGCTAAAAAAAAACATAAATTATCATACACCAGGCATAAAGCTGTCTTGGAAAAATCTGAATATTAGAATGAAAGCTGATGTACGCCAGGTTTCCTACATTGATATGTGAGGTCCGTGCAGTACTTACTGAATTTACCGGTTTCAACGTATAATAATAACTTCATTGTAGACCTTCAATTTCTGCGTCTCTGACTCTGTTGTAAACCCATACTTCATCAAGGAATGTTATACTGTTTTAACAATCTGTTTAATGTCAATGAACCCTTCTTCAGTGCACTCAGTTCCCCTGTCTGTTTTCTGCATCTGACACTAGCATCCGCCATTATTCAGAATAAACCTTGTGAATAAATAAATGATAAAACCACAGTCATTGTGCCTGTTTATCTTAAATTATGGTATGTATTTTGACCAGAGCAAATGTTTCTTGCAAATAGAACTGGTCGTCTTCACACAGTTCATTAAATGATGGCATTCTGGGTCCAAATGTTCTAGTTTGACCCTGAGTGTGCCACATCTGTAAAAGCAATCTCAGGAGATAACTTGATTTACCAGAGCTCCTGATTTCCCAGAGCTCTCTGATTGTGCAGTTGTCTACCAGGCTTCATTTTGACTGCTTTGCCTCACCCAAGATTTCCTCTAGGATGTTTATACTGATCGCTGTGTCAGTGGACAGCTTGCTGTGATTGACAATCCATCTTTAATGGAGATAAATGTGGCCGCTGAGATTTACCCCTCCCCAGCAATCAGCAACAGACTCATGTGAAGGAGGCCATGCAAAATCAGTTTTTTTGTTCAAGGAGATTTAAAGATTTGTTCATATGTGTAGAGCACCTTCACTTCGAACGCATGTGACAATATCAGGGCTCTAGAGTGCGACCAATTTGGTCGCATATGCGACCTAATTTCTCAATGGTGCAACTAAAAAAAATCAAAGGTCGCACCGGTGCGACCCGTCGTTCGAGGGGAAAAAAACGAAACTCCGTGAGTCTCCCTGTTGTTCAACAACAGACACACATTAGTGGTCTAAACCAATCAGAGATAGTGAAGAGCGTTAAGCCCGTCCCCCCCCCCCCTCTGATTGGCCGTGGTCCAGATATTCCTGTATGTGTGTGAACGTACGTTTGAAAATGCACGTGATGCAGTCAGACAGAGAGAGGTGAGTCCATCAGGTAAACAGTGGATGTAGCCGTGGATTACGAGAGAAGATGAAAAGAACGATTTTTCATTAAGAAAGATAAGTTAGGGCCTGATCGTGAAAATTATAACCAATGCTCTGACACGGAGCCATCAACCTCCCCTGTGACTGGCTCTAATACATTTAGAATTGAAACTATAAACTTCAGAATTTTCTATAAAACACATAACATGCCGCGATAAATGCCCTGCTCAAGTGTCCCCTCTCCCCGCTGCCTTTCAGCGGCAGGCAGCAGCAAACAGATCATCAGACGAGGCCGAGATGAGAATTAAGTTTTACGTTGCCTACAATATTGCAAAAGAAGAACTCCCCTTCACTAAATTCAAGTCCGAAATAATTCTTATGAAGAAAAATGGCTTGAACGTTAACCCGACGTACAGCAATGATGTCGCGCGCACCCAATTTATAGTCACCGCAGATACATTGAAAACAAAAGACGTATGTGCAAATTGTGAACAGTGCGTACGTGGAATTCCTGATCGACGGAGACACATATATCGCCAAAAAGGAATTCATCATTGTGTATAGTCGTATCTTGCGGAAAGGAAGACCGATGAATATATTATTGAACACAGTGAGGTCGAGCATGCTCATGCCCAAGGTAAGCCATGTCATGTCATGGAGCCTATGTCAATAATATGCCTACCGTCTTGTTACTGCATTAACCATAATATTCTGATACTTAAAAATGAAAAAATAAATAAATAGGCTGCATTATAAACTCTTGATCTGGGTAGTAAATGGTATTATCGTTTTTATTTGTTTAATTAGGAATTAATGCTGCTTCAAAGAAAGCATTTGCTGCTCTTGGGGACCAAAATCAGTTTAAAGTTTAAATTTCAGCTCAGTAAAGCACTTTAAACACTTTTTTAGTAAGTTTAGTTACCTTTCTTGTAGAATTGTGCTTCAAATAAAGAACTTTATTTTGACCAGGTTGTTAGTTAATCATTTACAAGTCAATATTGTCTATGGACAGTGATTTAAAAAAAATAAATGAATAGATAACTAAAAAAAGTGAACTTGTGAAAATGGGGTGTTAAATGTGATGCGGTTGAAAACTTGGGTGCACCTAACTTTTGTGCTGGTGCACCCAAGAAAAAAATTTAGGCGCACCAGTGCAACCAGTGCAAAAAGTTAGTCTAGAGCCCTGAATATGTTTCTCAGCAGCCTTTTCAGCTTCCCGTAACTCATATGATATGAATGGTGGGAAATTGTGGTTAATATATAGCTTTAGAAAAGCATTTCTTCCACTAGGTGTTTGTCGTTGTCCATCTGGATGTTTACAGTACCATTATTACCAGAAATCCTCTTTTTTTCCAAAAATACTAATTTTCCAATTGCCATTTTTTTAAAGTACAGACGACAAAGAGCTTAGAGGGTGGACCATTATCAGATGCGCTGTTTCTCTCTGTCATTACAGTAAAGGCTTAAAATGCACTGAGGCAGCTTATCTGCTCTGTCCCTTTGCCCTCTTTGTCCTTTTGCATGAAAATACATTTTACCGGCAACTAGTTTCTTTGGGTCTTAAAATATTTTTTTAACAAAAATCTACAATTTCACCCATTATCATGTTTAATTTTGAAACCACATTGATCAGATTGGTTGTCAAAATGTTTAAAAACAATACATATTAATAAAAACTAATGTGCATTGAATAAAACTAAAGATTCAAATAAAATAAAAATTAAATAATTGAACATTTTTTCCCATTCATAATGCAACATTTATTTGATGATGATTATGATGATGATGATGATAATAATAATAATCATCATCATAATAATAATTTTGTTATTATCATATAACAACTAACCATCTGTTCGTTTATTCATTTGTGTTCTTGTGTGACCAACAAATTACCGGTAAATTAAATTCACATTAATTATTAGGTTTTTATTAAAACTTTAAATTTCAAAATATTTTTTTTTTTTATTTTAGATATAGAAATGTATGTACAATTTAATTTAATTAAAATATACAATAAAAGCTTATAGAAAACTTAATTGAAAACAATTTTAATGTAAAGGTTTAAACAATATAATTCAAATAAAAGTATACAACAAAAGTTTAAAGAACACTTTTATTATAAGCAAAGTTAATAGCATAACGGCCGGCGCACTGTTGTACAAAGTTGTCAATTATGAGCTATTCTAATTCACAGTTCAGCCTTCTAAAGATTTGGGGAATGGTTTCCTCTGAGCTGGAATAGATTTCACCTACTTTTTTCCATTCCTCTCTGGGCTTGTTTATTGACTGCAACATGTGGGGAGCAGGCATTGATCTAAAATGTGAAGCATGCGTGTTAGACGAATGCGTTTTCACCCACATTCATACATACGCTTGCTCGATCATATGGACATTCCAGCTGTTGTAGGCAATTTCCCAGGTGCCACACACATTTCCCTGTAATCTCTCTCTCCACACACACTCCTACCGGTGCTCTTAATTTGTGGCGGCGGCGCCTGCTGGGCGGATTTGAGCTACAGATGCTGTCTGAAGACAACTCTAACAACTGCAAAGGGGCCGCGCTGGACACACACTCGGATAGATCCCCTCATCAAAAGTGTATGCCGTGTATGTCAGGATTTCACGCAAATTTAAGCATGAAAACTTTTGAAAAAGTCTCGAAGACAGAAGCTTAAGTCATAGGCATGTGTTTGGTCTCCAACTCCTTCACTCTCATGGAAAGTGACCATTTGTTAACTGGGCTTCTTCATGTGGCTACTGTCATTGTGAAACAACCATGACATCAACAAACCAATAACACCAATAATAGTAATGCTGCTGCACTGTATACACCGAGCAGTTTAGAAATGTTTAGTTTTGTATCTAAAACACCACATCTTGTTGAGATTCAGCTGCTGTTCTTCACTTTAAACCCTTAGGCAGTATCTATTATTTACAAAACCTTATTGATTTATAATGAACTTCATTTTTAGTGCAGATATTCCTGTACAAATACAGTGGAGGAACTGCAACAGCGTACATATCTTCTGAATCATGTCACAAATGTCTTCATGGTTGCATGGACGTTGGTAAAGTTGGAAATGTTGATTAATATGCATTACATCAATTCTCCTGCTGTGATCACGCTATGGCAGCAAAGTTAGCAAATTAAACATATTGAATTCAAATTGTTTTCAACCATTTAAGCAAAGTAGCCTTTGTGTGATCTCAGTGACAGTTTCAATCAAATCAGTTTTTAACACTATCACAAAATACAGGGAGCTACCACGACCGCCTTCATGTAAATGCAGTTTTCCCATCACAAATTAATTACTATAAAATACTTTTTTGCATGTTTGTTGGAATCCCAGTCAAGACATTAGTCAAGAGTTTCATTTTTAAAAGAATTGTCTGGTTCCTTGGCTCAAAAAAAGGTGAAAAACACTGGGATTGACAACCAAAAGGTGCAGCCCAACTTATTACCACTGGGGGATTTGGAGAATGAGCCCATTTCTTATTTAAAGTGAAGTGCCTATTTACCCTACGACCCAGTCAGCTGTTTTTGTGTCATAAGAAGCACTTACTGACAAACCTTACAACATCAGAGATGACCTTCAGGAAATCAATTATTTCATTTATTCTTAGGACCTGGTCCTTCATGCTAGACCAGGTCAGCATGTTCCTTACATGCTAATTGCATCACTCAAGACGACTCAGGGACATACACGTATATGTATGTCCGTGTCGAGGAGTGAGTTGAATGCCAGTTATCTAATTGCTTTCACACAACCTTGATTGAATTAGTTGGTTAGACTTGAGAAATAAGTGGATTATGAGGCACACTGATACTTTCCCCGAACTTAAAAAATACAAAGCTATTGCAATGGTCACTTAACTTCAGCATTATTTGAATGTTTTATTTTATATTTACTGTTTTTATTGGATTTTTACTGCACATTTTCTATGCTTGTTTTAATTATTTTGGACTAAAACTAATAACGTGTGTGTATATTAATTTTTAAAGCATCAAAAGGCATCATTGCTGTGCCTAGTGTCATTGTTTTGAATCCATTGAGAAGAAATGCTCAGAAAAGCAGGAAAATGCTCAGAGTAAAATATACTCTATTCAGAATAGAGTTAAAATGTATAAAATAATAAAAGAATAATTCTATCATTAGTGAATATACTGAAAGACAAGGCGAACACAACTAAAAAAACAGATTTGAATTGTGAATTTTCATTCACACATTTAGAAAAAAAAATCTACAAATTAAACTAATTAAATTGATGATTAAATAATCATACACACACACACACAGACACTATAGATAGAGTAGAGATGGGACCAAACGAGTAAATTTTACTGTAACAAATACAAATCTATTTCACACATTGCTCCCGTTCATCACAATAGGGCTCCCCTGTCCATACAGAAAACCCCTCAGACTCTGCCTTGTTTCCCTGCTTTCAGCACATTTTCTGCTGCGCAAACAAAACCGAGCATCCCTTGGTTCTTTGCCTTTCTGTTTTTCTTCGCATACGTCTCTCCTCACATACACACACAGGCCCTCACCCATATTCACACACCTCTGTCCCTGGTCTCTCTTTAATGTAGCTTTCATTAAATGCAGTGCATTCAATGCGGCTTTAGACTGGCTGAATAGACAGGCGGAGTGAAAAGGGGAGGAGGGTTGTCAGCACTGCAGTCACCCCAAACAAAGGGGCCTTTTAGTTCTGGTGGGGAATGAAGGACATGTGACTCTGTGTTGGTAAATGTGTACATAAAAGTGCATAGCATGTGCACATGTCATGAGTGACCAAATTGTGTGTCATTTTTCCCTACTGTTCCTTTATTGTGTTTATGACTGACTTCAGTTTTTTGCAAGCAGAAGTATGTATAGAGAGTGCCACTCAAAGCCCAGGCGGCCATGATGGAAATGTCGGCCCGAAAGGCTTGGACCACTGGCTCCTCAAGTGGACACAGCTGGGGGAGCCATATCCGCCTTTACATTTACTACTCACACTCCCACACACTATTATGCTACTAATCGGCCCCTGCACACTGGCTACCATCTGCGTGAACAGCACAAACATAAATCAGGCTGGATGAAAATGCATTTGTGAGTTTTGAAATCACCAGCGAATTACCAGTAATAAAACATGACTGGTGTTCTGGCAGCCAAGCACACCTTCACTACAGGATTTCTATCACGGACCACTAGACCTGCCGTTATGCCACAGTTTTTCCTTAGTCTGCACATGTTATTAGAGGCTGTAAACACAAGCAAGGCGAGTCTGAAAGAATTGCCAGGAGGTTTGATGTTGATGATTTGGATTGAAATGTACAACTAAGTTCTCTTTAATAGCTTTTAAACCTTTGGTTAAATTGACAGTTTTATGGAGAATATGAAGTCTTTCATACATTTAACACTCTTAAAGTTTACTGTTTGTTTTAACTATACAGTTTTGGGGAATGGACATTTAACACATTGGTTATAATGGTGTACAAAAATGTATTCTATACACACAATAAGTATAGAAATACACTCAGGAGTAAAACAAATTTTTGAATAATTACAAGTGTCATTGGAGAAAAAAAAATTCTTGAGATGCATTCCATGCAGTTATAAATCACCTAAGCAAGCCTTTTTATGGTCTAGGATTTGTGGGAACGGTGGAGATGGCACTTTTCACTTCCAAAATGACTGCACACTAGTGCACAAGGCAATGTGCTACTGTGGATCCCCTATAGCTGGCCAAATTAAATCTTACCTTTGGCAATATATAGCGGTCTGTGGGTAATCACAGTATTTGTATAAGTATGTGATTACTTATGTAATCACATAGCATCTACTGCACCATTTTTACTTTTGTAACTATTGCATACGTAGGGGATAATCATTCAGTTGATAATAATGAAGTAATTTAATTGCACAGCTTGAAAAAAAAATTAGACAATGGATTTTGTAATTATTTTAAATCTCAAAATCTGCTGTTGAAAATCTGAGGTAAAACCTAAGAAATACAACATGAAGCCTACTTTATCTCAGACGTTAAGTCTTTCAGGTACAGAAGCTGAACTATATTCAAAAACAAAGAAAAGCAGCACATGTTCTTTAACAAATATTCATTTTTTTTTAAATGATGTGAATGGTAAAGATTTGGGATGGGGGAGAATTGATTAATATGGCCCAGAAAGATGTTTGCTTTTGAAAGAAATTATTTTAGGTAGAGCACAAAAACCAATGTAATGTCACACATCTTAAATGATTGAACACATTTGTGGAAAAGGTACAGAGAACATGTGGTTTATTGAACAAAACATTAAACTCTCAAGAAAAAGACTCTTCATAATATTATAAACTAAACTAAAAAAAAAGATGCAAAGTCAAAAAACAGGCGCAGAGGATAAGTGCCAAAGAATTACTCAGATGGAGCATAATAGTTGGACAAGAAAGAGATTTGACAGCCTAAAGCACAAGTACTGATCCAGCCCTGAACACAAGACACAAAGGCCTATAAATATGAACAGAAATAACAGAATGGAAACACCAGAAACTGATAATCACAAATCATTTGACAGGAGCGAAATGGTCACAAGAAGGCAAGACAACATAAAGATACATAACGTAAACAGATTGAAATTAGTAGTAATAAAAAAATATAAGGAATTGTAAGTAGTTGAAAAAATGTGTGCGTTTAACAATTTTATCTGTGATCTTTTATCCACGTAGATCATCTTATTTCAATCTGCATACATTTCAGATTTATATATTTTGTTGTATTATAACCTTTAAAATTATTGCTGGCGCTATTTCATGTCTCACCATTCTAGCTTTAGAGATGAAGCACAAGCTAGGTAGTTTTTTTTTTATTTATTTATTTATTTTTTTTATTTCAAATAAATGATTTTATTTGTCTTTAAAAACACACCAATCTTCCATTAATCCTAGTTCTGGAAATTTTGAAAAGATTATTCTCTGTTTTATTGCTCTCAACCTAAGCTTTGTGCCAATTTAGATGCAAGTGCATGTCAATGCAAGTAGATAAACTGACCTGGGATTACATGTGCGCTTATACAGATTTAATCAACACCCGGCGACCCATCAGAAGCCAGTACGCAGACAGACCATGCAATATAATAAATCATATATTTATATCCGTTAGGTTTTATTTTGATATTGCAACCTTTAGGGGTGAGATCCTTCTTGTTATGTTGGAAAAACTAGGACAACCCTGCACAAACTGCCTATTTAAAATTAATGTAAAAATAAGATGGTTGCGTTATCAATGGGGTTATTAATTAATGTAAATCTGTGCTATAGAATCAGATTGATTCTCACTCTCATCCCAAAGAATGTAAAATTTCCCAAAAGAAATAATCTTTTCTTAGATTTTTTGTTGTTTCAACAAGAATAGAACTGGTTTAGTGTAATAAAAAAGAAGCAAAGTTTTCCATATTGTCTGCGGTAGTTTCGAATCTGCATGCTAGATGCATCAAAGCTGTGATGTGCTCTTTAATCAGGCTTTCCATCATCCCTGGGGCTACAGCTGACACTGTTTTTCTCTTCATCCTCAAATCGCATTCCTCCACACGGGGTAGATGTGCAAGCTGAGTCGTACGCTTCAGCAGCCATGTTTTGCACTGTGCCTATGTTTTCAGCAATGCTGACAGTGTTTCCATTGGATGGATGGAACCATCTGGAAGCAAGAAGAGAGACATGCAAGGTCATGCCCAGGCGGCAAGTGGTAGAGTCAGCCATGGATTTTCAGTGCCTTCCTCCCCCTTTTTTCAGCTTTGAGACTTAAGCGAACCCTCGCTAGGAGACTGGCACCATTTCTGGAGGAAGAATCTGGTCCTCTTAGTTTTTGTTTTTGTAGGGAAGAAGACGATTTTCTTGTCAACACTATTTAGAATGTGTCAGTCTGTGCAAGGTCAGCTGTTTGTTAAGAACAACAAGTTTTGGTCCAATAATAAAAAAGGGGAAAATCTTTTTAGTTGTTTGCATTTTCATAATTTTTTTTAAAAGTTTTAGAGAATACTCAGAGTCATGTATACATGAAAAATCCAGTATGCATTAAAAAGTAACACTGTCGATGATTATGAAATATTATGACCATTAAATCATGTAGTATTTGAACTATGCTAGACATCAATAACCTTAAATGAATCATTTACAGCTGTGAAATAGTTGCATAGACTTACCTCCCCAACGGAACACATGTCAGCAGCGTAGTATCTGTTTACTCAGTTGTGGTACACAGATATTCGTATTGATTATATTTAAAAGGACAAATGGACTTTATTTAAAATATACTTAATATTACTTCAAATTTACATTTAGCCAATTTTCACAGATGTTTGGAAGATAATAGTATAGTAACTTTTTAAAGCTGCAGTGTTACAGAAGATGGCAAGCTGGACTGTGCTGGGTGACATATCATAGTAGCATTTTAGAAATAAACATAAATATCAATACACACTGAACGTGTGTAAACAAGTTTTTTTTCTAATCTAAAAATGGATATAAAATTTGCCTTTGGGTTTTAAAATGTACTTATTGCTTTGTTCCCTCGAAAGCTGAATCGTTTAAAGAAGACTCATGCTGAAGTCGTCCCTTTCTCTTTGTTTTCTCTCTCTTTGATCTCTTTCCATTTGGGTCCAGGCTGTTTTTCTTCACCGTTTCATCCAAAACCTTGACGCTTTGCAGTTGTGCTTGTCTTGGTGTTTCCAACGACACTTTCTCCAACATACAAGCCTCATGTTTCACTTTCCACATTTGCCATAAATCATATGCAAAGCAAAACATGTCAAAGATAATATTAAGCCAAAGTGCTCTGCTTCCACATTGTCCGGGACTGTCCTATAAGCTACTATAGTCAGTCACAAATATGTCATTATAATTTGTCCTGTTTTGGTGTGGCATACAAGTTCTTTTTAACTGATCTTTCAGTTTGTTTGATGGAGCCTTACAGAAACCTTCACTTGGTTTTGGGAATCACTTCGTTTGCTTAAACTCCTCACAGGGTGAAAATGCATCTGTGTTTCTGGAATTAAAAAAAAGGGTGTTCATGTGTTGAGTGCAAAGTGGGACTACAAAAACGTGTGTTTGTGTGTCCGTGCATGCTTAGCCGGTGCTGTGGTTTGCCAGGGTGTTGAAATGAGATCGACAGAGACAGTCTGGGGCGAGCAGGTGAGGTGAAATGGGGAAAAGCAACCTCTATGTCAGAAACATTTCACTGAACTAACAGAGCCCCCCTTTAATGACCACTGGGCACTAGTTAACCTCTGCCCTCTGTAATTGAGCTGTAAGAATGTGATCTCAGCGGATGTACAGTCAGGCTCTTTTGTGCGTTTAAGAGCACGGCTGAACCTTGACTGGAGCTGCTTTCTCCAAATAAAGCTGTTGACAGACATTTTCCTTGGCCGGGCTGCAGCACAATTCTGTACCTTGACTGCCAGCTTAGACTATAGAGGCAGAAGTGTCTGCTTTATTGCTTTCTAGCTCTACTAAAGGGTCCTGATATTAAAGGTGTGTTCAAATCATTTGGTGTTGAAGGTTCTCCATTAAGAGCAAGGTTATTGCTGTTTTTTTTTTTTTTTTTTTTTTACATTTGATGAACCGAAGTAACCTCTTCTTCCAGATGTGTAAGAAAGAATATAAACTGCGATCGTGGTTTAGTTAGTATTAGGAGACATACACATACAAATGTACTGTTCATGCCAGGCCAAGAGCTCGTCAAGTTTAACATTTATCAGTATTTTGTTTATTTGTTAGAGAAAAAGTATAAATCTTTCTAAAAGCTTCACCATGCCTGAAACGCCTCAAGGGGATTTTCACAAGCACACACAAAAACACTCCTGCTCTCAAGGAAAGTACTGATCATTAAAACAACAGACATGTTCAGTAAAGCCAAGATGAACATCACTCTGTTTCTAAATAAACTCACTCTTGATACACAATCTGTTCACATAAAAATGAGGTAATTTAATGAATGTACAATTTGTTTAAATCAGTGCAAAGTGACATTATTTTCCTTGATTATGTTGTACACCAATTTTTAATCTGAAAATAAGCTTCCCACATAGGCAACACCCTTGAAACCTTGTTCCCGGAAATTTTGAACTGTCGACCCTTTAGAACATTATGATCATTCCTAAAATGTGCCTTTTGTTTTATGGAGTTATTGTGGAGTTGTTCCTATTGCTTATTTTGTGGTCAGATACAAATGTTATTTAGAGAACATTTGAAATATAAGTAGACTGTTCAGGGTTTTGGGATAAAAGAACATACGTTAACTATATTACTTCCCTTAACATTACAGGGATCTATTAAAGGTTTTGTGAATCCGAAAATGTGTTTACCTTAACTGTCTTTATTTATATGCATGGAATGCTTTGAACGATGTTCCGGCTGTTCTCCTGTGGCACCTGCCTGTGGTGTTCATGTAATATTGAAAAGCTCCTTTAAGCATCCTTCATTCCTCTTCTCCATCTATGTTTCAGCATGCCCTACGGGCTTCTTCAAGACTGCACAGGGTGATGAAAAATGCTTGCAGTGTCCAATCAACAGTCGCACAACCAATGATGGTGCCACAAACTGCGTCTGCCGAAATGGATATTACCGCACCGACTCGGACCCCCTACAGATGCCCTGTACAAGTGTGTGATCTCTGTTTTATCTGTATTAATTTCCTCTTTAATGCTGTAGTTAACACTACCTGTGTCATAGTTAATCATAGTGATGAACATAATGGCTACAGGATTTGAGGAAATACAATTAAGCAGTCAAATTCAAATGCAATTTTAGAATCAAATTAAACATTAAAAGTTAAAAATGTAAAAATTTCACCTACACAAACCAGACAAGTATCACAATCTTGTATAGCAACAATTAAAATGAAACAATTAAAATGAAATATAGTGTGATGAAGGGGTGGAGGCAGGGTGCTTTTGAATGTGCTTATATACCACAGAAAAGATGATTAATCTCCAGTAAAGGCTAGTCCTCAAAACCTCCCAAACATATATCATATAATATAATTTATTTGAATATGTATGAAGATATATAATGAGAATAGCTTGATTATAAATGCTATTTAGAAGTGTAAGTAGAACTTTATAATTATTGCATAAAATATTTGCGAATAAAGCACAGTTTCCATCCAACAAGTCCAAGAGAACAAAAAAATCAAAACACAATTTGCGCAGTCATGTCATCTTGTTTTCGGAGGTAGGAGACTGCTCTTTGGGAACACAGCCTGTCAAGACATTTCTGGCTGGGGATAATCCTGAACCACATTGATGACAGACTTTGGTTAAGGAATTTTAGAATGATTAAATTCCATTGATCCTAATCCATTGATTTGTCCAAAATGCGCACAAAAATAGGGGAATCAAAACAGCTATTGTTGCAATCGTCTGCATCTATCACACCACACTGATCTCTCAGATCTGCACTAGTTGAAAATACACCCATGGACCTTATACGGGCCACTCATGGGTCACAATTGTCACTGTATGTTTTTTCTCGACTGCTTTTTGATTGGTTACAATGCATGTGAACACGAAAGTAAACTACTGAAAACTGGGATTATTAATGATTTTGGCTCTTGGCATCTTTTACGGAGTCATTAGAGTTAATGATACATGTTGCAAATGATGCTTGGATTACAAACTTCTTCAAGATTAAACACAAGCTACCATAGTAAATGCTGCTTTGTAAATAGACACACTTCAACCTGTGTTGGCATGCCAATGCATGCACAGTGGCTGTATTCGTTCAAAAAGACATTTTTTGACATCTTCATTGTTCGGATCAGAGTTCGATCATGTTCTCACCACAAACAAACCACTCTAAAGGTCGTACAGGGACCAGCTCTTCAAGCAGGTCTTGAGCCACTTTTTAGTCTGCTTTTGTATTATTTTTTGTTTGGTTGTTCCTTTCTCACATGCCCAAACAAACCGAACTAAAGGGGCAAACAAACTAGTTCTTTTGAATCAAACCAAACCAGTCAGGTGTGAAAGCACCCTTTGTACCTAAAACATCATTCATTCCAACAAGTTTCATATAAAACTGAAAGCACGTCAGGCACATTAGAATCATTTCCAGTTCGCATACTGTAATTGTCTATGAAGTGTTTTTAAGTGCCATTTAATGCATACAACTATGGCTGTTTTTGCTTAGATCCCGAGCAAAATATCATATTCACAATCCTGACAGTCTGTCCACGATACGTCTATTTCATCATGCTCGACATTCTCACTGACTTCAGACCAGGCTAAAGAATTTCATCCCTCTGGCCCTTATTATCAAAACAGTCTTGGACATGAAGATGGTGAAATAGGCAGGCAGCTTCCTGTGCTGTTGAGAGTGGCAGGTTTTTGTCTCTCCTTGAAAGAGGCGAGATGGGGCAGAAAAGGAGAAAGCTTTTTTTTTTTTTTTTTTTTTTTTTTAACAAAAGCCTGACCCTGGGAGGAAAGCAGCTGTTGTGAATGAAAGTGCTGATTTGTGTCGTGAAGTTGAAGCTCACTGGGCCTTGGCTTGATTAAAGAGAGGAAATGGGAGCCTTTACCGCCCACTAACCTGGGAACGGGATGTGCTTTGCGTGCAACAGAGACGTAGCTTCAAGACAGATACGCCTCTTAATGCCTGACAACTGTAAATAAGTAATCAATTGGTGGCTTTTGTTTTTGAAGGGCTTTTTAAAAGGGCAAATGCAGCGGGTTGTTTCTCTGAGATCCCAGGGTAATTGGGAGCACGTGTACATTAAAGATAAACACGGGGTATTGTTTGCTTTCGCTGAGCTGTCAGTCAGAACCAGATCTCTGAGGTGTGAATGTTTTAGGATTGAACTCGTCCTTGAACGCACTGTGCGCATAAGAAAAGTGCTATTTATGTATGTGAACACAAGAATAGCTCAGAAAACTTGAAATCCTTCATATAATTAAAACAATATAAATACGTAATTCCAAAATGAAATGTTTATGTTATATTGGTACCAATGTAAACAGAGGGTATGGGTAAACTATATGCAGAAGTATGAATTGAGCTTTATCTTCTGTGGATACAATGAAACGTATTCTAAATTTATTAAGAAACTCAAGGAATTATGGTTTTTCTCAAACCTTAGCTTGATTCATGTTCCTTTATCTCTCTACTCGTTAAATATATATAATATATAATTAGAAATCCTGTAATAAGGCTGGAAAAATATCAAATAATAATATGAATCATTTTTCAGCTGTTCCATCAGCCCCTCAAAGCGTCATATCTAGTGTGAACGAGACGTCCCTGATGCTGGAGTGGAATCCTCCTCGAGAAACTGGTGGACGGGAGGATGTGGTCTACAACATCATCTGCAAGAGCTGTGGAGGTGGCCGAGGAGGTTGCACTCGGTGCGGAGACAATGTTCAGTTTATCCCTCGACAGCTGGGACTCACAGAGAGCCGTGTCTTTATCGCTGACCTGCTCGCTCACACACAGTACACCTTCGAGATCCAGGCTGTCAATGGAGTGTCCGACCAAAGTCCCTATTCACCCCAGTATGCTGCAGTCAACATCACTACCAACCAGGCTGGTAAGAACATGGCTTCTGATGCTATTGGTATTTATTCATTCATCTTCTTTAAACATTGATGGATACTAATGGGGTTCATTTGGGTCTGCTGCAGTAGAGCCCTCCCTCACTCCAGGGAGTCAGGGTCACACACTCTCCAATCATGCTCACTTTAATTCTTGTGGACAATTTAGTCAGCAATAAATTGGGCAGGCATCTTTTTTTGGACTGGTGCAGAAGTTCAGTACAGGCCAGATTCCAATGTTATCCCCAAGCCAGGATTTGGCCTCGGAGCATTCTCGCAGAGTGGTCAAACAATCAAATTAAAGTTTTTTTTGTGACATAACACACTTTTCCTACATTACATATAATGCCCAATACCATTCATGCCTATTGTTAAAAAAACATTAGATGAGAGAGTCTTTTATAAATTAACAAGCTATCGCAAGCAAAATACTCTAAATAATAACTTGTGGCACGCCAGCACAGTGTGCTTTCCATCATGTCACTATCCATTCCACATTAAACATGAACTGATGTATGTACTCAATTTTAGAAAAACACTTCATATTTTCACACTTTGAACTTTCACCTACATCCAACAAAAAATTTAAGAGAATCCATTTTTTAAATATTGACACATACACAGGGTTTCCGCCGAGTCTTAAAGTCTTAAAATTAAAATTTCACTCATGAAGTTATTATATTTTCATGAAAATATTACTTTTTTTATCTCTATGTGATACAGAGACAATCAGATTTACATTATTTGTCAACAACCCAATTGCACAATAAAGAAGCTAACAACTGCGGTTTTAGATAAAGATCTTCTTCTTTTTCTAAGATATAGACCTTAAATTCATAGTTCTCACTTTGTATAATAGAGCAACTAAAAAATTCTATTTTTCTAAAAATGTTACCTTCATATTACACCCTGATTACAGTTTTGGCAAACATTCCATCGTGTCACCATGAGATTAGGTGTAATTCCCAGAGAGACAAAGTGGTGGAGGTTGAATCAGACCCAAACCATAGTTGGGCAGATTATCCGGAGCCTCGAATCTCTCGATTCAATGATGACTTTTAATGAAAAACAGCTTCTTGCTACTGATTAGACAAGGCTTTTTCTCTTCCTGAAGCAACAAGCATGGCTGGGATCCATTGTACAATCAGACACTGCCACTATGAAGGCATCAGAAGCTTTTTCCACTCATGCCATTGTGGTTTAGCTCACTGTTCCAATTATCTGAGAGGCCACAGAATTTATTTGTAGTTTAAGTGTCTTGCATGACTGATATTCAGAGGCTCAAACAGAGAAAGAAGCTGCTGGTTACAGACTCATTAAAAACTACACCCAGCTTTATCCAAGTTTAGTAGCTTTTTCAACTCTCCAGAAACTATTTTAACAATTTTGATTTTCTAAAGCTGCACAAAATGCAAACAAATTCTGGTTTGATTTTTTTCAGACTGTGCTGTGATGTATCCATCCTAGGTCGGTTTTAATATTGCAAATAAAATATAGAGAATGGATTCTACTGGCTATGAGCTGTATATCGTCTCATGAAACTAACCAACTGTGAATATTGGTCACATTTAACATCCTAAAATCCACTGAAACATGAGACGATGAGTTAAATACTGCCACTGAAACCCGAGCTGAAAAAGATAAATGTGCGCTGCAGGCATTAGTAGCAGGGATGGGAGTATTCTGAGTCTCTCTCGTAAACTGACAGGGGGATCCTGTAAAGACTTCAACGTTTTACATCCGCTCCCTCAACAGTTACACTAAGTGCATTTGAGACATTTAGGGGTCTTGTGAATGTGTGGAAACTTACACAGGAGTTGAAAGATGTTTCTTTGAACCAGAATCGACGGATGAGTTGAAAAACACAGAATTGTTAGATTCGGTATGGTGAACTAGCTCAACAGTATCCTCGAAACAAAGGGTTTTATGAGTTCGCTTATTCTTTTTGGAGGACTGCCAATACATTGGTCTGTTTTATGCAAACCTTACATCATTGTTAGATTTTTCATTAAATCCAACCTATTATTATTTTTTTTTTTTCAAAATCGTCATGTTTTTATTATTTTTATTATTATTAACATTTTTGAGGTGTGTGTGTACGTGTGCGCGTGTGCATGCATGCGTAGGAACCTACTGGTTGTGCCAGATTTTTTATTCTGTCAGATTAGTCCTCATTGTGCAAATATGGGTGAAGTTTTTTGAGATTCCCATTGATAATAAAAATACAATAAATACAAATACCTTATCCGTGCCTCATTTTCACAATTCACCAATGGCTGGAGGTGGTGATGATTCATCAGTATTTTATCAGTATTCTATATCAAGAACTGATCAAAGTGTTTATTTGCAACATACTGTGAATACCTACAGATAATAAATGGATATAGGATTTAAACAGGCAGATTTATAATTGTAATATAAGTTTTACTGTAAGATTCTTCCAGAATCTTTAATTTTTTTTTGTAGACATGTTCAATACTAGAGATCTATATTCTTTGAAGTTAACCATTAGTTGAACAATATATCTTCAGTACATATGGACTAAATATATAATGACACTTAAATTCTATTCAATTTGGCTCTTGAGCTCAAATTCTATAAAATTGCATGGAATCCTTCAGGACTTGTGCTTTTGTTAATATTGATGCTTCTTTAACCCATATATTGAAGATTTGGATACGATTTGGTTTCCTTTTTTGTTGTTTTTTTTTTTGCATGGATATGTCACTTAAATTGGGTTATAAAGAGAGATTTTGAAACATCTTGGGGAAAATTTCCCTTAAATGGTTCAACTCTTTTGATTTTATGTACCTTTTTATAGAGATATTGTTCTCCATATGTTTTCACTCTCCAACCCATGCTTTCTTGGCTGTGGAGGTCCTGACTGTAGTTGGGACGTTCTACCCCCGCTCCGCCTGTCACTTTGGATTAACAACCCTAGCCCTCCATCAGGGGGAGCTGTGAAAGTACTCACTCTTGCTCCCTGTTCACAGAGCGGGCCCCCTGGGACAAGCCACTGGGACTGAGGGGCTTGGGTCAGCCTGTCCGGGCCTTTAATTTCGTCTGGATTGGAGGGCTTTGAGGTTACATAAACATCTTGTCACCCCTCATTAGCAAAGGGGGCTTCGAATTTCCCCCTTCACATTTGTGCTCACACAAGTTTATTTGCCAGTTTATAGTCCGCATCCATAAGCAGGCACTAATTAGACACGTTTATATGCCTGGCTGCACAAAAGGGGTGGCATGTTCTGTGAAATAAATAAATTTACAAACAAAAAAACTACAAGTGATTGCAATGAAATGCTTTTATTTTCTCTTGCGTATGTTCCCCTTTTTGGTCTCTATTTGAAGAGATTTCTTTGCAGCATCTCCTGCCATCACCTCCCATCATGAGTTCTCTCTAAATAATCGTAAAGCTGCACTTAAAGACTGATAAAAATACAGAAGACAGCAAACAAACACAGAAAGCAATTTTGTAGACTGGACAGTCTGTAAAACCTGAGTAATACTTATGTGTCGTTTATCATTGGCTTAAGCTGTCCTCTTGCACACTTATTAAGAGATGAACAATTCATAAACTCTACTATTATAGGGAGAGATCTTGGCCTTGAAGAGATCTTATAAATAATGACTAGACTGCCCACTAAGTATCAGTTTTACGATGCTCTCTCCATTGACCAAAAATGCAGTAGTGAGTAAATCTGCAAAGAGCTGCTTTGGTGATTTTTTTTTGGGTGGAGTTGTTTCTCCCAAGGCTTTTGATTGTCAGCTGGTGAGCCATGACCCAGAAAGAAGAGGGGTTGGAGAAGTTGTAAACCATTAACTACATAATTGCATGCGAGGAAAAAAGCTTCCCTTAAATACTTTGCCAAAAATGGTATTTTAAAGTAAGAAAGAATTGGAAGGAATAAAGTAGTTGATTAATTTGTGAAATAATGTTATTATCTGCAGTTTTTTTTTTCTTTGAAAAGTTATTCTTGGTGTTAAAACCACTTTTTGTGGCCCTAGCATTTACAGAAAGAACTTGAGAGGACAGTGAAGATAGAGAGAAAGAGTTGGGCGGGATAAGCAAATAGACGTTGTGTCACCCGCACAAGTAAGCCTCTAGGGATTGGAGAAAAATTTAAACCACCAAATTGTTTTGGATGTTGTATTTGTAAACTTGAAAAACATGGCAGTTGTCAACTAATCACTTAGTCAACATGTTTGTGTTAATATTTAAATATAAAAAAAAACTTTACAAGTTTGAAGAACAAATTCTCAACACACTGGATTTCAAAGTTCCAAAGAAGGATAACAGGATATTTTGATGAAGTTATTTGGCTATAATCACCAGGTCTAAATTGTATTAATATATGAGCATGAACTTTATGAGCTGAACTGAGATTGACTAATCCGGTTGCTTTGTCGTGGTGTCATGTGCCTCTTCTTTCACTTCCATTCACCCACTGACATACAATGGTAAAAGACGCTGAATCTTTTATCATTATTACATCAAAAATGTTTTTAATCAGTTTTAATTCAAGTGTAACATTTTGTATAGATTACCAAAAATATACCATGATGAAAGTTAGAGTCATGGTGTCCTAAAAAATTACTTTAGTAAAGTGGAATGTGCTGCTCTGTAGTGCAAGTTAAAGAAGAACCCCCCCGTGTGAAACAACTGTCTTTCCTTTAACTTTAATTTCGGAACAGCAGTTTCCACTTTATAAACGTAATTTTTAGGACACCTTGACTCTTACTTTTACTATGGCACATTATTGGTAATTTATACATAATGTTCAGCTTAAATTCAAATGCATTTAAAGTTTTTTTGATGTAAAAACGAGTGAAGTCATACTTATCAACCTTTTTAAAGTATACAATAAAAAATAGGACTTCTAGCTGTAGTTTGAATGGTACACTGTCCTGAATGGTCAACAGTTTTGAATATTCATGGTTTCAGTTTCAGGAGTGATTAGCATGTTAAATGCCTAGTTAATGTATTGCTAGTACATTTCAATAATGCTGATACCAGGCTCGGAAACATCTCTGTTACTCAAATGTGTTTTGGAAACCCTATTTAGAAGCAGATTTCTACATGTTAGAGCTGATTCCTTCTATGGGCATGTCAGCATGAAGGTGAAGCTGAGGAAAGGTAGCCAAAAGGAAAAATTGTAGGGTTTCTGAACTTGTTCCTTGGGTTTGTTCCTTAAGCTTATATGTAGCATATATTAAAAGTGAAAGGGGTATTTTTCTTTTTTGATTAAAGTGACTGGACTAGAGTGGAATGGTGAAGCTGGTTTCCACCGTCCAGTCATTCCCAACCGATATCGTTCAACATGATTGTCTGTTCTGAAATCTATAACAACCACATTAGCAGAACTCCAGATGATTTTCTTGTAAAGTTTTGCAGAAACCAGTTGACTAATTTGTCATAATTATAGCATTCTATAAATTGGAGCAGCATCCTGTGAAAGACAACCACAATCTTTTATTGAAGGCGTGAGTTTTACAGAGGCAAATTAGAAAGATGTCCTTGAGCTCTGAGAGGTTTATGGAGCACGTCAGTGTCAGACAGCTGGAAACACAAAGACAGCTTTTACCTTTCTCTTCTGCTTGCTTTTCTTCTCTTGTTCCCTGCAGCTCTGCATCAACAGGCCAAGTAAGGTTAATCAGTCATCAAGTAAACCCAAACTGACTCCAGGCCCTTCACTTCACTTTAACACACACATCTAAAATAGACATTTATCAGAGCAAGGAAGGAAAACGTCCGGCCAGGTCCCGGCTCTCTGTTTTTGGATGTTTTATTAGCAGTGGGTGACATATTGTTGGCAATTTGTGATTTTCCTACAGTCGAGAAGACTTGGGAAGTGGCACTTAAGAGGTCACTCAACTGCCCGCTTGCCATGGATAAATAGAACTAGCTCCAAACATGCCCAGGGAGTTTTTCTGCTTTCAGCTCTTACCATGTCAAAAAAAAATTATTGGTAAATTTCAACATTTCTGTCAACAAAGTTTTAGTAGGAGCCTTAAGGTTGACCTTCTTTCAATATTCATATTTCAATACAACATTTATACTTGCAATTAACTTGAATTTTGTGATGGATCCATTTTTTTTCACTCATTCTCCAAAACCCTCTCGGATAATAAGTAGCATTTTACCCTTATTAGCCAGTCATGGATCTGCCAATAACATGTATAGTATAACTTAACAAAAACCATTGACTCTGATTAAACCAGTTACATTTCAGGTAAAATTATTTTAAAAGTCTTTATTTATGCCATATTTTCCTTTTTAAAATATGTCTCTTTTACAGCTGACAGAGAACAAAGGAGAGAGAAAGGCAAGAGTGACACAGGTCTTTTAAGGTTTAGGAAAGTAGAGAGAGGGTGGGGTTACAACTCCTGACTTATAGAGCTTAGCTGTGATGTAACTTCCTATTTGTGATGTAACTTCCTTTTCTATTTCAGAACAAAGTATTCAAAATGTATTTTCGATTACAAAGGCTAATCAGTTTACAGCTGCAGCGGTACGAGAACAAAGTTGCCTGCCTAATATAGACTGACAGTCATTGGCTGACGAAACTTGCACTCTATCATTGGCCCCTTCCCACCCAGCCCTTGCCTAGAGTTTTAAGAAGGCACATATTGGTGGATAATTGCAAAGTGTACTTTTAAATATTCATGTTCGATATAAATCCTAAATTGACTTCAAGAAAATTGAAATCAGTGTATTTTAAACAAATACATAGAATATATGAAATAAAGAAACTATTTATAATATGAATAAATAATACAATTTATTATAATATTAAAAATATGATATTATAAAATCTATTTTTTATCATTAAGTCAAGTAAAAAAGCTCTTTTTAAGTTACCATTTGTGCAGATGGCCATTTTTTATTCCATTTACAGTCTATTGCACCGTTTGCTCCTAACAGTAGTCGTCCATCCCAGCAAACTCCTGGCAGCATTAGCTCTCAGCCATTAGCTTTCTGCGTGAGAGTCTGGCAGAGCAGATAAACGGCTGACCCATATGCCATTCCCGTCTGCCAGCTCGCTCCGAACTCTACTGCGTCATTCAGCTTTATTCACTCCGGTTACTGTTTGTTTATTCATTTCATTAGTCCAAGGTGAGCTGTAGCACATGTGTCAGGCTCCGCTTAATACCTGAGGAAATGAATTGGTGGCTTATCAGATGGGAATCATTGAATGGCTGAAATACATTATGCAGAGTTGGGACTGGTGCGCTGTCGGGTGCTGGAGGAAGATTTATGACTTAATTATCTTCGGAATAGTCTTGGCCAACTCTGTCGAGCCACCCGAGACAGTGATGCCCAACGGCAGCCTCCAGAGGAAGCGGCGGTTCTGAATAAAATGACTCTATTGTCATGCAATGAGAAGTGAATCCTCGTATTATATGTTTTTACTTTATTGTATGGTTAAGCACCCAATCCATTTTAATTTTCCGATTGATTATGATTGCCACCTGCGTGCACGTGACTGTTTTCACCCCAAACATGGATCTTTCCCCATGAAAGCTGCCCTTTTTATGCCGTGAATCACAAACACAAAGAAAGGTGACCAGTATGGGAGCACGATGGCAGAAGGTGCCAGAGAGGGCACATATGGAAGGTGCCAGCTGGGGTCAGGGGGCAGCTGGGTAGGAGACTGCGCACGACACCTGGAGTACTGGCAATGTCCAAAACTCGCTGCTCCTGTCCCGTCACATGCTGCTGCATTCTAATCACATCAGCTGTCAGCAGAGAAGTGAGGTTGGCTTCATTTGCATTAGCCAGGGAAAAGACCTTCATATGTATGCAGGACAGGCCATGACCGGCGCATAAAATATCCATTTCATTATATATGTGGACAGACAAAACGACCTTATATGCACATTATTGTTGTACGTTGGAAATCTTGCCAATTACAATGATTAACTCCTTGACAATTGAACAGCAGCTGTAAATCCAATACAAGGGCCTGTGTTTAAATCACTGTCACTTCATCAAGGACTGTAATATTCACAAAGACTTACGCTGCAATCATCCTGGATTAACAAAATACCACAAGTGACAGGTGCAAAGGCTCAATTAGACAGGTTGATTGATTGCATGAGTTAGAAAAGCTCATTGTGTTGCTCTGAAATGTTTAAAAAGTCTGTGAATCATGACGAATGTCAGCTGCAGTTCATATAAAAGTGATCTTGACAAATACAAAACCTTTGTTTACCTTTGGTTATTTCTACCAATGCTCCTTGCACGCAGATTTCAGGGTCAAAAAGGATACACGAATAGAGCTAAAATAAACTAATGCACTACTTTCGAGAATATGAAACAGTTACTGAGAACAAAATCAGGAGTACATTCGCTTTTTAAAACCATATTTTTTCCTTGTTTATTTTTGGTCTAGTAAAAGATCTAGAAATTAGGCATTAGGGACATTTTACTGTATAAGGGAAGGGATGCTTAAAACGGTACAAAATAATATGTTAATTAAGCATGTGTATATATTTTATTCATTTTTACTTATGTTATAAAGGTGTTATATAATGCTTTTTTATAGCATTTAGAATAATGCAATATTTATCGTTAAACAAACATCATTGAAGGTTTACCCCGGTCCCTGAACATGCTTCCGCCACGCTTCCTGCAAAACAACATTCAGCTGTTAGTCTGAATTCAGTAAAAATATAATCATAAAACGTGTTATTGTTTTAAAACAATATAATCAACAAAAAATGGCTATGAGTGAGTGATGTTTGAATGACCCAGAGTCTGACTCGGAATTTGAACCAGAAATACTGCAAAGGCTCTTCCAGGATCTGTTCACGTGGTAATTAAGACACACTTACCTATGGGGCTCCACGTCAACACACAGGACAGTTGGAAAAAGCTTCTGCCTGCTTTGTTAGATCCTTTGTCTAACTCTTAAGTGGTTGTCAAACCAGTACGAAGTGAAATGTTGCTCATCATCAAAACTGATCTTTCCAAGATTTCATTGAAGGGCAGACACAAAATCGAGCTGTTTTTGATGAATAAGCTCATTCTTTGGTAATGCAAACAAAGCTTTATACTCTAGACAGGAATGTTTCCATAAGAACTGTTTTGTATCTGTTTTTTTTTTTTTTTTGTAGCCCTTACAAGGAAAATGACTTGCTTTATCTTGCATAAGTTTAATTCATCTGCTAATGAAAAAAAACACTTTCTCTTCCACAGTAACAAATTTGCTGTGACAAACTATTTTAAGTGTAAAATTTGTATAAAAGAGTGCAATCACCGAATGCAAGATGCTTAAAGCAGTGATTTTTTTTTAAATTCACCAGTGTACAGCGTTGTGCAAACTTCAGATTATTATATTTCATTTGCGCCAGACTGCATATTCAGTAGAATAATTCATGTTCCATTGTAAAAAAAAGTGAAATGTTTGCATTCATTTGTAAAATTTAATGACTGTAAAATACTGTCTAGTGTTGCTAGACGCAAAAAAAATGTAATTATTTTTTTCACCCACCCTTATTTATTTATTTTTTTACATCCTGATCTTTTTCCCCTACCAACACGGCCCTGTAGGGGCTCCATAGAATTCTCTGAAAGTAAAGTTCAGAGTGTAAAGTAGTTCATTCACATGAAAATAAAATTGAGAAAGGATCGCCCCTAGCTGGTAAACGTTCTGTTTAGTAAAACAAACCACTACATCTGTCTTAAGAACAAATTTAATGAATTGCTTTGAATTAGAATTTGGGTATTGATTTGGGTAAAAATTGCTTTCGGAATAATCCAACTGTCATGTTTGTAAGTGTCTAAATGTTCAAATTGCTTTCAGATAATTTCAATATCATAGTTATAATATGTATATTATGTATATTTAATAGGTTATTAAAAGTGGAACTATTAAAAGTAGCCATTTGAACTATTGTGCATTTTATCCGTTTTAAATGGCAGATACGAGCCATCCAATTATTTTAAAGCTATTTTAATTTGGCAATTGTTAAGCTAATTTAATTCAGAACTTGAAATCCCGTGAATAATGCAGTACCAAACTATATCTTGACCCAGATATGTCAGTATAGGAAAATTCCCAATAGATGCTTATCAGTGATCATGTGATTTGCAAACATAGATCAAATAATCACTGATTATGCAAAAACATATGTTGCTGGAATAGCAAAAGCGTTTAATAAGCTTACGGTGTATTTGAGTACATTAATGTTTCAATCTTTTCCAATGCAGATGGTTTAAAGCTTGATGAACTAAAAAGGGGCTGCACTGCTTTATTGCACTGGAAACTCTGTGGAGACATTAAACTCTCAATCCAATACAGATGGGAAATGGAGACTCTTGCCAAACACTGTTTCTCTTTACCTGTTTTAGTTTCTCAAACATGCAAATTAAGTTGTTTTTTACTCACTTTTCTGTCTTGTTCTCGATGGAAGTTTGATTAATCTAGAGGAGTCAGCATGGGCTCTTGGAATAAAGAAGAACAGCTGCCATTGCCTTGAGCTGGGAAAGTTAGCAGTCGGGAAGTTTTACCGTAAAAGGGGCTCAGGGAGTTGACAGAGGTGGACAGAATTTATAAGCACTGACCTGAAAGGGCCACTTCTACCAACCTCACCAAATCACTCCGTCGCTCTTCTATACCACAACCCGGCCCAAATGAGATCCACATGCCTTCTGAAATGATTATATAGAGAGCCAATGGAACTCAGAGAACATTCCACATCAGTCAGAGCCTTTTATATGATGATTAAGCCAATACTTTATTTCCATTCCTTGCTCACTTTGTTCTTAATTTTAACTCATTACACACTCATTTGCAGAAATTCACATTAGAAATGCATTTGTATTTGCATGTTTATCAATTTTTTATTACATCAAAACACTTTTTACACTGTGAACATTTACTAGGAAAATTATTAAACATATTTTAATACAAAACATTTAGAAAATATTCAAAAATGTTCATAAATGTTAATTTAAACTCCAGCAACAGTTTGTGTAATTACCAGACATGATTGACTTCAAAGCTAATTTCGAAGCTCATTCATTGGTGTCCATAAGTGTTCAAGGCAGCAGTTTTAACTCTAGGAACTTGTTAATAGTTCAGAGTTTCAGAGTTGTTTTTTTTTTCCTGCCTGCTTATTCCCTTTCGGGGTCATGGGGGTCTGCTAGTTTTCAACTCAAATCGGGCGATAGGCGGGGGTATACCCTGGACGTAAGCACGGGGAGAACATACAAACTCCTCCTTGTAAAAAATAAATAAATCTTTTTTCATAAGATATGCTTGTTAAAATGATCTATGCTCTTCTAAGCTCTGGTCTCAAGACCTCTTCCATTACCTGCACATTTGAAAACAATTTACAGATCATTTTGGCCTCTGAAAAGTGGATTTAAGCACATGAATAAGCCACTTAGGCACTCTTTCAACCCCAGAAGTCAGTAAGCTCAAGCTGATGGCTCGTCTAGGGATCTCTACTGAGAGGCCTTTTCACAGGAAAATGCAAGTCAAAGAAGAAGCCTGTGTCTTAACAGGCCTGAGCCTTGTTGGTGGCAAGAGCCATAAATCCCAGCCCTTGCAAAGCTTACTGCATCCCAGAGAATCTCCATTCAGTTTTCCTGACCTGCTATGCCACGCTCTTAATGCTTAATGGTTCTTAGGGACACCCTGGACTTTTACATCTCTGATGAATGGGGAACTGTCTTTTGTAGACCAGTCAGGTTGAGCTTGTACAACTCAACAGAGCCACTAATATATTGTTTAAACACTTCCCCTGTGATTACGAAGCACACTTTTAAAAAAGTCTATAGTTCACAGATTTCCATTTTTTGTGGTTTTCATGAGCAGAAACCACACCTGGTTTGTTTTTCTTTCTGTGCACCACAAAATTAACCTGACTTCCTGCTAAGTGGAATATAACGTAAGACGAGATTTCAGACTAGATTACATCATGATTAAGAACCGTGACAGAAACATGCCACTTCTCCCTTGCTTATTTTATAGCAACATTCTTCTTTTTTTTCTCTTCTCTCTTCTCTTCTCTTCTCTCCAGCTCCTTCTACAGTGTCCATCATGCATCAGGTCAGCCGCACCATTGACAGCATCACAATCTCCTGGTCCCAACCTGATCAGCCCAATGGAGTTATATTGGACTATGAGCTCCAGTATTATGAAAAGGTACAATTACATAAACACTCTTGAGTTTTGTCATGTGTAATATGTACAGTACATTATAAACTTCTACTACTAATAAAAACAACAATGTTAGGGACTTTAACCAGCAAGGGCTCGCGGAACGGCTACGGCTCTCTGACGTCAGATATTCCATAAAAGTAACAATTTCTCCTGAATTATCAGCACTAAAATTAAGTGATAAAATTTCATTAAACATACTCATCTGAATAATCAATAAAAAACATTGTTGTAGACTGTTGTTGCTATCCATATAGCATTTTTAAAGTAATTTGAATGTTAGTCAGTAAATTATTTTAATTTCAAACTTTTTAACCTGCCTTTGTTATTGCTATGAATAATTGGTTTTAATTTCCTCCTCTAAGCAGTAATTTATGAAGTTTATTGTCTAATTATCTTTCACTTGCCTATTAAATAATGTACAAAAAAAGTTTTGGTTAAAATAGAGCATTTTGGAGTGAGGTCATTCACCATTTTCTGGTCAAAATGGATTTTGGGTTTGGTACCTAAGCGATCCTGTTGGTCAGCTGCGGAGAGACAGCAATTTTTCAGATTTTTCTTTCTGAAACCCCTCTTACTTCTCCATATTCTCCTGACAAGCATTTGGAGATGGTTTCAGATGACAAAAACTAAAAAATAACAAGTTTTTCATTACTGTGGGTTTTTTATGCACAATTAATGAAAACTTCATTAAAAAAATGATAACTTTGTTAAAAAATCAAAAATCACTCTCATTTTCATTCTTTGTTTCTGTTTCTAAATTCAAATATCAAATGATATTAAAAAGATTAAAAATTCAGATTAAAAATTCTTAATTCAAGTATGAATCCGCATGGGGCTGCTGTTTCCTTTTCTAGATCATAGATTTGACAGGGGTACACAAAGGACAGGTTGCCAATCCTTCGGCTCACTGACCCTACAGACTTTCAAACATCTCAGAAAGGTGTCTTTGCTGAGACTTGAACCAGGACTGAAATGCTCAAAATTGGAGTTGTAATTGGGCCAAAAAAAGTTCTAAACCTGGTAAAACTAGGCCCAAATAAGAACCTTAACATTTTGAGAAGGGAAGCATGTACTGCGATTGTATTACATGTTTAAAAAGTATATATATTTGATTAGCAGTGATTTCATTCATGTAACTTGGTTTAATTACATTGTATTATTGCTCACGTGAACAGTTTTTGAATAAAGATGATTTACAACATGAAGAAATGCATTTTACAATTTCCAGACATTAAATTTCCTTGGAAAATGTGGGTCTTAGGTTACCTTTTTGTTAAACTGAGGGTTTCAGCAGCTCTCAAACTTGTGTTTACAAAAGGTGCTCGACCCACAGAAGAGTTGTGGTTTGATCCAGAAGGCTATGGCTAAAATAACAGAGATTTCAGTAAAACAAATATTTCTGTCAGAAAGAAAACACACACGCATGTACACACACTGCCGTGTGCTTGAAAACGCTCACCTGATATTCTTTCAGTTTCTCATTTCACTCGTCAGCTACCTTGGTTGACACACATAGGGCGACCACACCTTTAAATACAACACACATAGTTTGACAGATACCTTCTGTCCCTCTTTATGTTTGTGACACGCATACAAGAGCTGACTGTCCCCAGGGCTCTGCTCCTGTTCTAACTCTTTCCTCAGTTTAATTCCTTTCTCAGACAGTGCTGAGGATCGCCTGTCAAAACACTCTTCTCAGACTGCAGCAAAGCTCACATCATAGAGCTCAGAAATAGAGCTGGCAGGAAAAAAGCAGAGCTCTCAAGTAACACATGTACACACTGAGACACACACAGACCTACATTCTCAGCTTCCTCTTCATGATCATTCTTTCCCTTCTTCACAAACAAACTCCAGAGACACGATAATGGCCACAGACTAATGAATCGTAGCTGGCCTGGAAGTGTCAGGGAGCATTCCTCGGCTCAGCAAGCCCTTCCCCGCTCTCCTGATGGGGTCTGATGAGATAGATAGCACTGTTAGAAAGCCATATGTACACTTTTGAGTCTCTTGTGATGGTCTCTGATCTGAAAGGCTTAGTATTATGTTGTGCTTTCTCTTTTGCAGGACCAAACGGAGCATAATTCTTCCATGGTAAAGAGTCAAACCAACACTGCTGTCATCCGTGGTCTCAAACCCGGTGGCATCTATGTCTTCCAAGTCCGAGCTCGGACAGTAGCTGGTTTTGGGCGCTACAGTGGCAAGATGTACTTCCAAACCATGACTGAAGGTGAGGTTCCAGTCAAAACATTGGTGTATCTCTTCCAAAATCTTACTTTGGCTCTTTAAAATGCAATAAATGTTCACAATACAAATATTTTACCACTAGAGGTCACAAAAACAATCAGGTAATATATTTACATATTGTGTCAATGATTGGGGCAGCACGGTGTAGCAGTAGGTAGCACTGGGGCCTAAGAGAAGGTTCTGGGTGCCCCGGTTTCCCCTTCAAGCTTAAAAACATCCGTCATGTTACTAAATTCCCATTAAAAGTGAATGTGTGAGTGAATGTATGTGTTGCCCTGTAATGGACTGGCAACTTGTGATCAAAAAGTTGCGTCCAAAAAGTTGCTGGAGACTTGCACTTCAGATGCAGTGTAATTCCATCATGTCACATGACCAATATGTTGAAAGTGGCAGGTCACTATCTGGGATTTTATTCAATTAAAATGTGTCGATTAAAATTGAACACATCTGAAATGTATCTAGTACAGAATTATTCGAGGTCTTTCTTAATGTGCAAGTGAGTCTCAGATACAGAATAAAAAAGAATCTTATTTAAAATTAATTATATGCAAATGATTTTTCTCACCCTCTTGTAATCGAGAAACACTGTGTGTATGTGAATCGCTGAAGCAGATAGCTCATATAATTGTCTGAAGATCCGGGAGGAAATGAAGCAAGAAGGAAACTTTAGCTGAATAAGGATATCGAGTAGAACAATAAGACATTTTTAGATTACGAAACATTTGTAGAATGCCTTATATTCACAAAAAGTGAAGGTAGATTATATTATTACTCTATAATGTTGCATAAAATGTGGCTTTGAAATCAATTTTTGTTTGAACTTTAGGTTGAAAATTTGTGATGTACACCAAACATCTGCTTTTTTTTTACAACATTGTTTACTTTGTACTGTTAATGTCTTGAACCTCTTCTATGTGCATGCCCAATCGGACCTTGTAAAGGCCTTTACACAGCTTTCTGTTTTTTAATACAGGGGCTTTCATTACAATTAAAAGACTGAAACTTTTTGTAATATTTATTCATTCATTTTCATTCATTTCCCAACCCGCTTATTCCCTTTTGAGGTCACGGGTATCTGCCGGTGCATATCTCCAGCCCACATCGGGCAAGAAGTGGGGGTGCACCTTGAACAGGTCGCCTGTCCATCGCATGGCAACATTCACTTACACATTCACACCTAAGGGGAATTCAGATTATTCAATTAATCTAACTTAGTTTTTTTGGGATTGTGGGTGAAACCAGAGTACCTGAAGGAAACCCACGCAAACATGGGGACAACATTAAAACTCCTTCCAGGAAGATCACCTCAAACCTGAACCTTCTAACTGGAAGGCAACAGCGCTACCCACTGCACCACCGTGCCACCCTTTTTGTAAAATGTAAATGTATATAATTAATCTAAACTCAATTTCAAATCAAGATCTGTTTGTTTATCAATTTTATGTGAAAAAATTGTGTGGTAAATTAGTCATTTTTGTTTAATCATTTGACATCTCTAATTTAAAAATATATTTACTGTATCAATTACAGTGCCATTTTATAAGGTTTTGAAGAGATTGAAAAATTAGTCTTAAGGTTTAAAAAAATCACTTTATTGCCATGCTTCATGCAATACTCTGGGATTTTTTTCTCTAGAGTAATAAGGATAACTGAATCATGTCATCGAACAGTCGCTCAGCATTTTACCCGTCCACATCCTCCCATTCAAATGCAGCTGTCTCACTCACTCCTGCTCAGGCTCTAAGCCGCTTATTACGAGAAGGGAGTCAGAATAAGTCTGATCAATCCCCTCAAGCTCTCTGCTGGCATCAACTCAGCCAGGTGATCCAGGGAGGGATGTGTCATGCCAGCAGGATGCGCTTGCTTTGAGTGCTTTAACTCAAGAGGTTTAAAGCGATTAAACAGGAAGTTGCAGTGCAGTTCAATTCAAAGGTGATCAGACAAGTTTTTCTTTGCTGCCTACGTTGGTTTTTGGAGCTTAGAGCATGTTTTTAAATGTGGTTTTGCAGTAGCAGCATACTAAGGGTCCCTCTTTACTCAAACCTTCCAGCATGAAGATAAAATGCTGAATGAATAGTCTGTTATAGAGGAGACTTGCAACCAAAGACAAGGGAATATAAATGGTTGTTCCCCTGGCTTTTTGAACCTCCCAACATGTATATCTGGCATCAGTGCACAATAAACTGCGAATTTCCTCAATCACATGCCTATATTCCACTAAAGTTCATGGTATAACACCATCTGCCTGAAGATATTTCACACAAAACTTCCTGTCCTAGTTTCCCCTCTGTGAAAGCTGGGAAGTTTCACCTGTGAATACGAACACTCCACACGGCAAGACTTTGAACTTGCTTCAGGCTGCTGGGGTTTGAGAGACACACTGCTGGGGTTTGACAGGAAGTGCTAACTTTTTGATGTGTGTTTGTGCCTACAGAGGAGTACAACACTAGTATTCAGGAGAAGCTGCCTCTCATCATTGGCTCGGCGGCTGCTGGTCTGGTCTTCCTCATTGCGGTGGTGGTCATAATCATCGTTTGCAACCGGTGGGTTCCTTCGGCTGTGTTCTAAACATGTAAACCATTAGTTAGACAGCCCTTTAGCTAAACCACAACGTGTTGAAATCCTGTGATTTTAGTCTTTATGTAGTTCATTAGCAAATAGACACAGCACAAGGAAGCTCTTAAAGTGAGCCCGATGTGTGAACAAAGTAATTTAAAGATTTTTTTTTCTACAGAAGGGGGTTTGAAAGGGCAGATTCTGAGTACACGGACAAGCTGCAGCACTATACTAGTGGCCACAGTGAGTATGGCACACACAGTTTACAAGGTCTTAGATTGTTTACAGAAAATTCCCATGGACACAAAGATGGGATATATCGCAGCCATCACTTACTTATAATAGAACAGTTTATAATGTAAACTTATGTTTAAATTCTCATTTATTAATGAGACATTCTCATTTATTAACTATACATTTTGTACAGTTAGTCAATGTCAATTTATCTAAGCAGCATGTTTAACAAAAGCAGCTGCTGACCAAAGTACAATATAACAATACAAAGGAAACTTAGCAAGTACAGCAGCCGAGTATTCAGTATGTACTAGTGAAACATACTTTACTTTGTGCCTCTCTGAATTAGTTGGGTATGACTTGTTAAATCATTTGCAGAGGGTCTGCCTCTTTCGAATCAGACTTCGAATCAGAGGAAAACCCTCATCTTAAAATCAATTTGGTATTTTATGGGGAGCCAGTGAGGATGTCACGATGTGGTCAAGGCTGGGAGATAATATCTGAAGAATTTTTAATTCTGCACACTTACATATTAATTTGAGGGTGGGGGGGGGTATTTTTTGCTGGTGCCATCAAACAGGGCATCAAGCATCAACAATATGTATTACTCACGTGTAAAAAAAAAATTCACACAGGGTTATTTGTGAGAAACCCTTTACAATGTGTTCTTTGAGATCGATCTCACACTTTTATATTTAAACACCTCTATCTCTTTCAAAAGCAAAAGCACCCCTGCCTCAAAGTCGGACCTTTGTTCCTTAAGATCTATGACTGAAATATTAACTCTACAGCTCCCAATCCATCTAAAAAGCATGTTAGCTACTTTCCTCAGAATATATTTTCTTATAGTCTTTGTTCTTTCTGTTTGTTTTTTTCCAACCCTTGTTTATTTTCCCATCAATGCAATACGCAAAGCTACAGCCAGAAAAAGCTCAAAGCCAGGTGCTTCTAAGTTTGCGAGGGCCATCAAAGATTAGTCATAAACTGAGCAATACTTCAATAAATACCATTTTAGCCTCAGAGCGCTTTCCATTTATAGAAAGAAATCTTTAAGATTCTCTCGAGGCAAATTGAAGCTTAACTCACTCACTTGCGCTCTCTCTCTCTCTCTCTCTCTCTCTCTCTCTCTCTCTTTCTCTCTTAAGGCTAAGTTTATCTCTCTTGCTTACTCTGGTGAATGAGTTTATCTGCCACTCTTCTTCAGATTTTATTCATTTTTTGCTTTTTCTTATCACAATAAACAGCTTTTACAGAGAGTGTTCAGCTGTAGAGTTGTTGAGATATTTTTAAAAAAAACAGTGAAACCTAATAAAACAAGGTTGTAAATCAGCTATTAGTGCTCAAGAGAAAAAAAAAATTATTTCAACATTATATCTGCACTCTTGTCTTGCCTTCACTTACATTTTTTGTTTGTTTTTATTCTTACTAGGACAGCCTCCCAAAAATGCAGTGTATTTTAAATTAACTTTAAAATCACTATGCTCTGCTCCCTTGGTAACTGTTTTCAACCCAGACAGCAAGAAACTAGCTTGGGATCAATTTTGGACACAAGGGAAGCAATCAGGGACAACAGAAACTGGGCTTGAATACGATTGAGAGAGTTTAAATGCAGATAATAGCATTAAATTGGAGTCATTGACTTCCCATTGACAATACAAATAGAGAAGACTCACATTCACGGTAGTATTTCCTCAGAGTACTTTAACAATGTTCAGAGTTGAGCAGATGTAACCCATCAACCTACAAAAATAAAGGCGCTAATGCAGGCTAATTTTTGTGCTGATGCTAATATTGGCTTCTTGACTTTAAAACAATCGTTTACATTTATGTTGATCTTCTGGACATTAAGTTGATGAAACCACTACAGAAGGTGACATTTACCTCCATCTTGTTTTATGTTTTGAAACAAAATGAAATAAACTCCTTTGAAAAGCCTCAGAATTTTTGCTAGTGGTATTCAAAAATACCCTCTGCTAGCACAAATTTTAGTAAGATTTAGCATGCGATGCTTTGCTGAAGTTCAAACTCTTCTTGGGTTTGGAGTGCAAAACTTGAAATCCAACTAAAAACCCAAAGCTTAAAATCCAACTTAAAGTCCAAAGCATAAAATCCAACTTAAAGACCAAAGCATAAAATCCAACTTCAATCCACAGCTTTTAATTCAACTTAAAGTCCAAAACTTAAAATCCAATTTAAAGGTCAAAGCTTAAAATACAACTTTAAGTCCAAAACGTAAAATCCAACTTAAAGTCCAAAGCATAAAATCCAACTTCAATCCACAGCTTTTAATTCAACTCAAAGTCCAAAGCTTAAAATCCATCTTCAAGTGCAAAACTTGAAATCCAACTAAAAACCCAAAGCTTAAAATCCAACTTAAAGTCCAAAGCGTAAAATCCAACTTAAAGTCCAAAGCTTAAAATCCAATTTAAAGTTCAAAGCTTAAAATCCAACTTAAAGTCCAAAGCTTGAAATCCAACTTAAGGTCAAAGCATAAAATCTAACTTCAAATCCAAAGCTTTTAATTCAACTTAAAATCCAAAACTTTAAACCCAAAGCTTAAAATTCAACTTAAATTCCAAGGCGTGAAATCCATTTTAAAGTCCAAAGCTTAAAATATAACCAACTTTTAATTCAACGTAAAGTCCAAAGCTTAAAATCTAACTTAAAACCCAAAGCTTAAAATCTCAAAAAGCCAAAGCATGAAATCCAACTTAAAGTCTAAAGCGTAAAATGCAACTTTAAGTTCAAAGCTTAAAATCTAACTTAAAATCCAAACTGTAAAATCCAACTTAAAAGTCCAAAACTTGAAATCCAACTAAAACCTCAAAGCTTAAAATCCAACTTAAAGTCCAAACTGTAAAATCCAAATTGAAGTACAAAGGGTAAAATCCAAAGATTTAAATCCACCTTAAAATCCAAAGCTTAAAGTCAGAGAATGATTACTTGAGACACACACAGCTGATATAAGTACTTTCTTCATATATGTAATATTTGTTTATACATCATAGCTGTTTTCTTTTTCTCTAAAGTGTCACCAGGAATGAAGATTTACATTGATCCTTTTACATATGAAGATCCCAATGAAGCCGTGAGGGAGTTTGCAAAGGAAATTGACATCTCGTGTGTGAAAATTGAGCAGGTCATCGGAGCAGGTAGTCAAATCTCTCCTGTCCAGCAGTGCGATCATTATCTTCCCTTTTCACCTCAGCTGATGCTTTTTTTTCTTTTCGTTCGAAGGTGAGTTTGGAGAGGTCTGCAGTGGCAATTTAAAGCTCCCCGGAAAGAGGGAGATGTTTGTGGCCATCAAAACCTTGAAGTCAGGATACACCGAGAAGCAGAGGCGGGACTTCCTGAGTGAGGCGAGCATCATGGGGCAGTTTGATCACCCTAATGTTATTCACCTGGAGGGAGTGGTGACGAAGAGCAGTCCTGTCATGATCATCACTGAGTTTATGGAGAATGGCTCACTGGACACTTTCCTCAGAGTGAGTATCATTTATACGATTTAATCTAATCAGTCAGCTTTTATTGGGTTTATTATTGATGCATCTTCTATAGATACATAAGAATCCTACTTACAGGTAAAACTAAAAACAATTCAGTAAGATGGTTTTGTCTTTAGTACTTTAATTGGTTTGGCCAGCTGTGTGTATTATATTAATATGCATTTACCCAACAGTGTTCAGAATGTTTGGCATAGCACTATTTACTGACTATTTTGCAGATTTTTGTCATTAATTTCAGAAAGTAAACCCACATTGTACATTGATTTTTTGCACATGATAAGAATATATATTTTTCCGCTCATTTAGAGGATATTGTATAATAGATAATTAGAACGAAAATGTTTGTCTCCTAAAAATTAATTTAAAATAGTAATTTAAAAGTTTGGTAGATATCTAGAAGATTGTCATTGACGCAAGCCACAAGTAAATCAAATGTACATCACAAAGGAAATCATCAGCGGAAAGCGTTTGATCTGAAAGGTGTACCTTTTGGGGGAGTTTCACGAGGTGTGGACTGAGTCTATGAAGAGCCACACACAAACATTTCCTGAACATAAGTTTCAGATGTTGCACTTCTCATGGCAAGCCTAGTAGTAACTCGTAGTAACTGGATTGTTGATTAGTGCATTTCCTTTCAAAATAAAGGTCCTTGTGTCTGAAGGAAAAGTGGAGCACACTTAATACATGTTTTTTTAAAGTGCAGAGTGAGGTTTACAGTCAGTGATGGTTTGGGCTGCCATATAATCAGCTTGGATTGGTCCACTGTGTTTTCTGAAGTCTACAGCCATCTACCGGGAAATTGTGACTATTATTAATCTATTAGACAAACTGTCCTCAAATAATTTCCTTGTTTGTGTAAAGACTTCCATAGTCTGTTTTAAATTATTGTTGTTAGTAAGTTAGCTCTTTTATTACCATTATGAAGATAGTATACTTGAATCGTTATATTTAAATGTTATTTTTAGAAAGAGTTTGACTTTCAAAATGTAGACTTGAGGAGTTTGGCTCTGCAACGTGATTAACAGCATTAAAAAAACGAGTGCTAAAACTGAAGTGTATTTTTTCCACATTTTAATCAGTTTTCCAAAAGACACAATACTTGCCATGTAATGCAGTCCCGGTGTTTCAAACAGCAATCTAGATTTTTTTTTTATTAATTAATTTTTATTTATTTTTTAATTAATTAATTTATTCTTCTTCTTATTATTATTAGTATTATTATTTTTTGCCATAAATACATTAAACCAAGCAGAGGTCAAAGAAGGTGGAAAAAGCCCGCCTATCATCTGCAGCAAAAATTTTGAATTCCACAAAGATGGTACAGAATCCGACATTTTACTGCTGATCACAGTCAATAAAGTGCAGTGGGCATGTCCCAAAGTCACCGGGAGGCGAAAGGAGAGACTGTGGGAGCGGGCAGCCCAGCAAGTTGTGGGTTCTGACACAGTTTTTTCGATCTATTCTGGAACCAGCTACTTGATTCACTTTTTGTTTGTTATTGCATTTTTAATGGTTTCACAAAATAGTAATAATAAAAAAAAAACATTTTTATTGATACCTTGGATTTATAGCGCTTTGTTAAAAAAAACACGGAGTGCATTTTGGAGAAAAGAAAATAACTTATTTGAAAATAAGTCTTTAAATGTTTAAATCTAGATTTGTGTGACTATGTGGTGCTTTATGAAAATGTAGATGCTTCATTCTAAAGAAAACAGATTTTTACTCAAATTCAGTTTAGGCGTTTTGGAAAAGAACTCTGTATATAAATATAAATAACTCTAAATATATAAATGTTTGTATGCATGTATGTATTTGGTTTACATTTGTTGGATTTACTTTCGTAACTGAGTGTTTTCTTTTTCTTGATATACCTATAGATTCATGCTGCCTGATAAGGCGTTTTCCATTTAAAAATAGGTGGAACGTATGGTACACCCTCATCCAGTTGTCTGTTTCTCGTAGCCTCACACAAATCATAATTCACTTTTATACTTCTAGACAAATTATAGTCTCCAAACATCTGCTATGCACACAAACTCAGTGAGAACATGAAAACCCCTTATAGAAAGCCAGAACTTAAACCAGGACCCTCAGCAAAGCTAACCATTACACAGCTTTTAAAATGTGTGTGTTGTTTTTAATATTTATTTATTTAATTTTTTTTTGAATGGCTACAGTGAGATTGCATATCATACATCTTAATAATTTCAAAGTACATTTTTTCTAAATAAAAGTCATATGCATTTTATACATTTTGCACACCCAGAAGTGTAAATCTGTTTGTCTTGTGTCATATAATTTTATTCATTGCTTTATGCTTTTTTTGTCAGATAAACAAATCTAAAAGAAGACAAATGCTTGAGAACAGAATGTTTTTGGGCAAAGTTCAAGAATGTATTGTAATTATACAGTATAGCTCTCTAAAGTAAATCAAAGTACTGAGATGTTTTCTTGTGAGGAGCTGATGATAACTCATAGTTGCTCATTTTTCAGTCTGAATTTAATATCATGAGTGGCTAGTACTTCGACGAAATAAATCACTCTAATAATCACACCAACTTGTGTGAACAAGTCTGGGCAAAGACGTGCAAACCAGTGAATCATTTCTTTGAAACAAACCCTCTGAATAAATAAAATCACCATAATAATGTGGATTTCCGTGCCTTAACACAAGCTCAGTACCATAAACATCCTTCAGATTCCAGTTTCTTTGAAGTGAGGATCTCACATCAGCATGCTCAACACCATTCAAACGTTCCTTCCTAATTTCTCATGCTGTCCATCAGGTAATTCTCCACAGGGTCTCTGTAATACCCAGATCCCCCCACAGCAGTGAAATCCACTCTAGTATTGATTCCAGCTGTAAGACTGTTGTATTAGGCTCAGTACTCTTCCATTCATCTCCACGGGTTGCCACACTAACATTTGCTTTAAGACGGACTCTTTAAAGAAATCGTTGAATCATTGCACTGTGGTTAGTCATGCCCTCGTTTCGCATCAGTCACGCTCTCTACCTCATTTTCTGCATTATAAGCATTGCATCTTATAAACTGTGCCACCATATGCGTTAGCGACCTATATTTCAGAATGCACAGGATTTTTTTAATCTGAAAAATCTCTGTATGAAAATATCCACTGTGTGATCTCTGTGGATTCATTTAAACTAACTATGAGATTCAAGCAATTCCCATCCTAAAGAATGGGCACGGGGGGGATGAGGAGAAAGCGCCGCTGTCAGATGGTGACTGGCACTCGTCAATTTGATTTCAGCTCAGAGTTGATGTGGATGAAATATCTGTCAGCATTCCTTGATCTCTGCTAATTGGTCGCACTGTGTGTTGCTTACAGATATTGCTTTGATTTATGTAAATATGTAATCTTTGGGGAAGGAGTGATTTATTTTGCTCATTAGCAAGACCTTGCCACTGATCTATCATGTGAGAGAAATTACTTTATGCTCGGCATGTTGCTTTTTAGGGTGTTAGGTTCAGGAAGTGTAATTATCTGAAACAAAAAACATCTATGATTAAAGAACGAAGGCGATTATTCAGGGAAAAAAAACAAACCACAATTTTTTTGTCAGCCATTGTATGTAATAGTAGCATTGTATGTTTAGCTGTTTGTTTGGTCAGTTTCAGCAAAATAATAAACTCATCCCACACTGTCAGCATGTGACGAAATGACTGATGTCTGGTAATGTTAGATGAAGAAAGGGTGACTAATTACTTTTAATACCTCTTGTTTACGTTTAAACACCAGCTAATGTCTGGCAAATAACATATGAATGATGGCATTCCTCGGATCTTTGTGCAGCTTTACAATTGTGTTGTTTATGCAAAACTGTCATCATTTTCTTACGGAGCGCCGAAACCGTTGAAAACATCACGCCTCTGTTGTGGCACCTCACTATGACAGCAGATGACAACATCTTGTGTTAGCACTGAAGAGATGCGGTATGTGTCTGAGTGTGCTCTCGTAAGACAGGACTGAATGAGAGAGAGAGCGATTAAACATGTCATCTAACACGTTTTACACCTACCCAGGACTTGTTATGTAAACCAGAGAAAGACATGTTTAAGAGAAGGTTTGAGGAACACAGATTTCCCTTTTTACAGGATGGAATGTAATTGTTTGACTGAGGGAAAGCAGCCTGTAGAAAAATAATTGCAAGTTTGTTCTGTTTTGAAGGCATAACTGTGGTGCACAGAATCGCATCAATTAAACTATAGGCAAACACTGAGAGCAGATTAGATTGCCCGGCTGTGTTTGTGAAGGATTGCAGGTTTATGAATAATGGATGGCACTTAATTGCTGTGGAGGGTGAGGAGAAGTTTGATGAAGTCAGCTTAGCATCAGGGAGGGTTTTGAATGTGATGCACATTGCTCATTGCAAGGCTCACAGTAAAAAGTTGAGTGTTGATTTAACTCTCAGAGAGTTGATTTAAACTGTTTTTAAAGAGTCACTACACCCCTGAGACTCAAAAGAGAGCTTTCACACCTCGGTTTTGAAATCCTTGGGAAAAGAGCGGTCATATTGAGATGACAAGGAGCAGATGTGCATGAAAAGAGGCATGTATAAGAACCTGCTGATTTTCTCAAACATGTAATTCACTTACTGAGGGTGTTGGTGCTTTTTAGGGGAAGAAGAAAAGGGCCACCATCTTAAACTATAGGTACAGGGAAACACCAGTCTTAGGTGTATTTTGAAATGCTGTCTTTTTCCAAAAGCAAAAACACGTCGTACCCTTCATCAACCATTTGAAAAATGCTCTTTCAAAAATAGAACCAGCCTGATCCCAGCCAGAGTGAGTGTCGCATATGAATGAAAAAAAAAATGTGTGCATATGTACGATATTGAAGATATTCACGAAACCAACCACTAATTGGATAGTTTTCAGGTAGTTGTCATGCATATTAATAGACAAGGGTTGGCATGTTGGAGCAGTGGGTAGCACTGTGGCCTTCCAGTTAAAAGGTTGTCAGTTCAAGGCTCACCGCTGGCATTCCTGGAATGGGTTTGCATGTTCTCCATGTGCTGCCATGGGTTTCCTCCAGGTACTCTAGTTTCCCCCACGATCCCAAAAACATGCAGTTAGGTTAACTGAATAATCAAAATTTCATGAATGTTGTCCCGCAGGCAAATTGTTCCAACATAAGTTTGCTTTTAAAAAAAGGAATAGTTTATCGAACAAAAGAAAATTATTATTGTTGACAATAAATTGTTCAGGTTACAGTCTTCACTGGACAGAGACCAATGTATAAATGGTAATATCTGAGGGTGCTTTCACATCTGACTTGTTTTGCTCGGTTTTAGTTTTGTTTGAATTGAAAATCAGTCATGAAAACAGGTACGATAAAGTATGTGACCAGTGAGTGGCATGTATATTTTCAACTAGCGCAGATTGGAGCTATCCGTGTGGTGTCATTGACGACTAAATCTGCAGATATAAAAGATATCAGTTGTTCCTCTTGGTCCGGATGAAAATAACTGATCTAGAGGCGTTAAATCACCCTGGAAAAGTGTTCTTTGGGTGTTTTTGATGAAATTGAGTTTATAAAGCTTCAAACTCCCTAAATAAACACAATGAAAATAATTTAAATTTATGAAAAATAAATAAATAAATAAATAAAAACCCTATGAGAGATAGCTGAGGTGTGCACCAAATACATGTAATCACATGTCTGAATTAGTTAACACATTTCAATAACCTACCACTTATTTTACATAACAGCCAAAATTCAACTCTCCAGTGTTTGCCGCAGATATACCACAGAATGAAGACATCTCGTCTAGTTCTTTCTTTCTGTCCATTTGAAGCTTTTTTGTCCGTCCACACTGTGTCTACTGTGTTCATCTCCCCACGATCAAAAGCTGAATGCTCATGAGGGACTGTGGAGGGTCTGCAGAGGCAAGCAGCTGCAGTCACAGCTGGGTCAGGAACTGCTGGACCTCCTCTTGAGGAACGGCAGTACTGAGCATCAGAGTCAACAGCTGCATGATTTGCCACGGCCCATGTTGGTCACTGAACGTCTGATCTAGAATTGGGAATCATAAAGTCTACCAATCCCCACCAAAGTGTTTGCAAAGGCAAATCAAATCCCAGATTGACTCGACACTTTGTGTTCAGACTCTACTGCTTTATTCTGACATTAATGCTGCTGTTTTCGATTTATTGGTTATCCAGAAGAGATAAGTTGGTGTGTCTTTACACAAATGATGCGCTCTGCACAGGAAAACGATCAGAGTAAAATTAACTCTATTCAGAGAACATTTGGTCTGTCTTTGAATAGAGTTAAAAGGTACTTAGTGGCAGACTAAATAACTATTTTTTATGGTAAATGGTGATTAAAAAAACTACGCAAACACAACTAAAAGACAAAATAAATAACAATTATCTATTCAATAGACCTATTCAAGCTATTCAATAAAAAAATGAATGAGCGAATGTTGCCCTACGATGGAGTGTACCCTAACCTCTTGCCCAATGTGCGCTGGATTAAGGCACCGGCCGACCCCTGTGACCCCGAAAGGGGGAAAGCGGGTTTGAAAATGAATGAATGAATGAATATCTGCATTGGACTTTCTTTTAAAATAGTTAATTCTACTATGAAGAATAGTTTTAAAATAATGTCTTGCTGTGTGATTGAAATAACGTCATTGTCAAGTTGATTTCATGTCTAGAAATTCATATTTTCTTTATTTTAACCTTAACTTCAACTGTGCCACCGAGTTATTTTAACTCTATTCAGAGAGTGACCAAATGCTAAGCTGAATGTAAGAATGTTCATGTGTAAGAAGTGCTAAACTGTTTTAACAAACAAGTGGTAACATCATATTAGATGTTATATACTGTTAAAGTAGAAGGTGTATTTTTTGTGTTCCCTTACTAGGAATAATTTGGTATTGTATGCAAAATGTATACAAAATTATATATATTTAAAATTTAATACAAAATTTAAAAAAGAATGTTTCATAGAGCTCTGTGAGAAAAATGTTATACAATGTTTGTAGATATTCCCTGTTTTCCATAGGGAATTTTTTATATTTGTCGTTCAGAACAATTCCCATTCAATCTAGCGTCATCCATGCAGATTAACATCCATGCACCTATGGAATTACAGTAAGATTGCATACATTACAGAATTATAGAGCATTTAAATCTTTTTAATATTAACGACTCTTGAAAAAAGGTGTAGGAACACAGCGACAGTTTATTTAATTTTAAACAGATAGAGAATAACGTTATACTTAGCTTTGCACGTGCGCTAACCCCAATTCCTGCCTGTGTCTGTAGCACAAAAGAGGATGTCACACCCTCAAGCCTCATACAGACCAAAAGAGACAACATCGCAGCAGGACGCTAGAGACTAAGTCATCGCTAGTGGGTGTACCACTGTTTAGTCGCTTGTCAATGAGTACTTGACAAGCAGTGAGACGTATGTTATCAACAACAAATCCACTAATATCCTGTTTAAAATTTTGAGGGAAAAGTAGACCCGTTTTTTACATTGCGGCTTTGTATGCGCACCAAAAGTGTAAACACAGAGCTCAGTGGGTTCACGTAGTACCACCGGATGGTGGAGGAGCTGGATCTTGATGTAGCCTTATTTCAGCAGTTGAGGAATCAACTGGAAAATACTTCCCTCTTATAAGATGTCGCTTCTCTTTAGCATAAAGTTCATTTCTTTTACTTTTGTCTCTCATTGCTGGCCACACCCACAAGTTGTCGCCAGTGGACACCCCCCCCCCCTACTTTGTGCTTTCAAAAATATTATGATATTGCTACAAAGTGACTTCATCAACGGCTAAAACTGAGGCTATACATACACACAAATTTGTTTTTGAGTATAATGATCTTTACTTTCAATACAAGTGCATTTTAATTCTATCATTTTTAAAAATGGGTAATAATTTGCACGTCTTAACCAGTTTATCTTCTCTCTTTGTTCACAGCAAAACGACGGACAGTTCACTGTGATTCAGTTGGTGGGCATGTTACGAGGCATCGCTTCTGGGATGAAATACCTGGCAGACATGAATTATGTGCACCGGGATCTGGCCGCCCGCAATATCTTAGTTAACAGTAACCTTGTTTGCAAGGTGTCTGATTTTGGACTGTCACGCTTCTTGGAAGACGACACATCTGATCCCACATACACTAGTGCCCTGGTGAGAAGTTTGCATTTGCTTTAGGTCTTTATTGTTCATATATGGTTTGAATTGGAAGTATTGATGATGTGATGTGGGCTTTCACAGGGTGGGAAGATCCCAATACGATGGACCGCCCCAGAGGCTATTCAATATAGGAAGTTCACTTCCGCCAGTGATGTATGGAGCTATGGAATTGTCATGTGGGAAGTGATGTCATATGGAGAGAGGCCGTACTGGGACATGACCAATCAAGATGTATGTAGCTTGGAGATTTGATACATTTTTATTGGCATATATTTTATTAACTGTGGTATAACAAGTTTTAGGAGGAGCCTTTGGACATGCCACCAGTGTTCCGAATCAAACCATTAAGCTCGCAACATTATTTTAGCCTGTCCCATTTTGTTGGAGCTTCCACTGAGGAGCTTTGTTGCGCTTCAATCATATGAGCTTTTCAAAGACCTAAATCATCCATCTTTATTAGTTAAAACCACTCATTTCTTTCAAAACTATTTTCCAATGGAAGCCGTGTCAACATCTCCTGCCAGAGGCTGTTGGTTGGTTCCTGTATGTTAGCTCGTGATGGATGAGTTGTGTGGAGCTATGTTGAATGAGAGGGTAAGGTAAACAGCAGAGAGAGCACATCGTAAATCTGCCCGTGTGCTGCTCTGCTCTACACCAGGCCAAACCTCAGACCCCAAACACTGCATGAGAGCAATCAGTCTTTGAAAAAAACAGCAGCACCGATCATCACGTTCCTTTGGCCTCAAAATGCAGACGAAAGCTTTAATAGACCTCAACTTTGAGGTTAAATACATGGTTTGGAGAGTATGTGTGTTTATTTTGGAAACAAAATCAAGTAAATATGTCCATTTACTCTGTTTAAAAAAAAAATCTAAATTCACCTGTAGCCCTTGCTCACTCCCTGCTGAATAAAAGTGTGATTCTTTATGCAGAGCACGGTGTGATATTAACACAGTCCCTGCCCTTGAAGAGATCTCCCATATCTGGCGTTCCTTTGGGTGGTTGGGAAAAAGCAAATTATGGCTACGGATAATGAAAACAGTTTCAAATTGAAAGTGTGAACGCTAATGCGCTAAGAGGGAGCGCAGATCTCAGCAGTTATCTTATTAGTAGCTCCAGATAGCGTCACGGTCCTCCCATCGGGCTGGCCGTTTGAGGGATGTGAATGAGATTAATCAGGCCTTGAATGGAGTGCCGTAATAGCTCTGATAATGAGCTAGGGAACGGCAGGTCTCACTCGGGTCCTGCTCGGTCTTTCCACTTCATGGCCATGCGTCTCGTTTCAACCACCGACACTGCTGGAAGCGTCCTGTTTCAGTCAGATGTGACTGTAAATACATCAGCATCTGTTTTGCACATTTAGCAACGCTACACAGTTCATTAACTGGAGATGGATTTACGTTTTATTTAAGTGACATTCTTGATTTCCTGTTACAACTTGCAGTACAATTTAAAATTACAGGCCATGTGTTGATCATATTTAATCTGACAGGTTTTGCTAAATGAACTGGGCGTGAGGGAGTCGTACTTTAAGGCTGTCAAAAATCAGACATGTTTGATCGTAAAACGTATATACTGCTAAATAGATGTTATCAGCACCTTTACTATCGAGATCTATTAGCTGACATGGGGGGCATTTTGATGGCAGCTGAGTGTGACCACTTATTTATAGTTTGTGTGGGGTTGTGTGAGTGTGTAGGCTGAGTGGGATCATGTGTGTTTGTAGCCAATGACAAATGGCTTCCTTGTGTCCCCCTAAGACCCAGATAATGATCACAGTGCATTTATGAAGACTTCAGATCAATCCTCTGTCTCCTGTGGTGTTACACCCCCTGCACCACTGAGACACTGGCTTAAATGTAGCACCAACTGCCTCGCGCAATGCTGACAGATGCAATCAAAACAATGGTTTAAGCAATATGTTACATTCAAATGAACATTACTAGTACAATAGCTACTGATGCGGTTTAAACACTGGTTTATTTTCAGTAATGTATAAACTATAATGTTGGCGGCAGGATTGCAGACATAACACCAGGCCTGACAAACAATTGCAGATGTTATGGAGTAAACCTGTTCAGAAAGTGAGGCGTTTATGCAAGTCACTGGAGTTCATTTCTAGCTCAAATCATTTCCCGAAACCATTCCTCCCTCTTTTCCAATGTCATTCATCACCTGTCACTGAAGTTTTAATGCAGAGCAATTGAGATGCAACAAGCGCATCCTTCTCCACCCCTTTTAATAATCAGCCTGAGATCCTCACAGATCTGTGTCTCCCCCTGCAGGTCATTAATGCCATTGAGCAAGACTACCGGCTGCCCCCTCCCATGGACTGTCCCAGTGCCCTCCATCAGCTCATGCTGGATTGCTGGCAAAAAGAACGCAACAACCGGCCCAAGTTCAGCCAGATTGTCAACAACCTGGACAAAATGATCCGTAACCCCAACAGCCTGAAGACCATGACTCCACTGTCATCGGGGTGAGCTACCAAACATGACTTTTGTAGTTTGCTGGCATGATAAAATTAATAGATTTATGCGTGGTAAAAAGAACTTTTTCTAAAAGATTAAGAGTAAATATTTCTAAGGATTTATTTGTAAATAAGTATTTAGAGTTTTAGCTGATTGTAAAGGTGAAAATGAGAATATTTTGAAATACTGTTTATTAAAAGATGAAACCAAATTTTTTTTCAACACTGTTAACTAAAAGATCAACCAAATTATTGTTTATGAATACTTTTAAACTAATTATTATTTATTATTATTGAAAGATTAAACAAATTATTATTTTTTGACCTAAAACTGAATTAATAGAATGAATTTCAAATGACAAATTTAGAAACATTACAAATTTTGTACTGATTACTACAACTTTAAACTAACAATTATTTTTCAATACTTTTTACTAAAAGATAAAACAAATTATTATTTTGAGTACTGTTTACAAAAAAGATTAAACTAACAATTAGTTTTGAATGCTATTTACACTGATTTGGCAAATTATTGTTTTTTAATACTCTTTAATAAAGGTATTTTTTGAGTACTGTTTACAAAAAAGATTAAACTAACAATTAGTTTTGAATACAATTTACACTGATGTGGCAAATTATTGTTTTTTAGTACTCTTTCGTAAAGGTATTTTTTGCGTACTGTCTACAAAAAAGATTAAACTAATCTTTTTGAGTACTGTTTACTAAAGGATTTAGTAAATTATTGTTCTTGAGTACTGTTTTACTACAAGTATAAACTAATAATTATTTTTGAGTACAGTAGTGTTTACAAAAAGAGTACAGTAATATTTTAAATACTGTTTACTAAATAATTTAGCAAATTATTGTTTTAAATACTGTTTTCTAAAAGAATAAACTAATACTTTTTTGAGTACTGTTTACTAAACGTTTTAGCAAATAATTGTTTAAGAGTATTTTAAGGAGAGATTAAACTTATTTTGAGCACTGTTTACTAAAAGATTAAACTAATAAATATTTTTGACTACTGATTACAAAAATAGTAAACAAATGATTGTATGTACTATTTGCTAAAGGTTAAAATAATCATTATTTTTACTACTGTTTACTAAAAGATTAAACAAATAAATAATTTTGTTGAGTGCAGTTTACTTAAGTTTAAATTTGATTAGTACTTACTGTTTACTGAAAGATTAAACACATTGTTACTTTTTTACTTCAAATGTTTTATACTTGAGTGTTATTTACTGAAGTTGAACAGTTAAGTTTTGAGTGCTAAAGAATTGTTATACTGTTTACTAAACATTTAATCAAATAAGAAATAATTGAAGTGATTAATCTCTTTTGAGAACTGTGAGCATGTTTAAATCAGACAGGCAATGTGCTCGAACCAAAAGTGTAGTTGTACAGTTTGCTGTTGGATATGTAAAAAAAATTCCCTTCTTTATCCAAAAAAAAAAAAAAAAAAACATTAGCCATAAATTATATGCTATTATTCCATGTATCTAGCTTGAAGTAATGCAGGGCTCTGTACTCCCCCTTGATTACGTATATGGCTAAAAGACCAATTTAGGTTTGTTTTCAATCTTTCTGTTTTTAAATGTTGTGTTATACTGGGAGGCAATAGAGTCAAGAGACATAATAACTGTTGTATTAGGCTACAGACACCATTTTGTTTCATGTTTGGTTGGTGCTATAGGATATTTCCCCAATGTGAAAAATGTGCCATGGTTTAAAGAACGTGCAGTAAAGTCCTGATCAGCGCTAGAAGACTTAAATGCTGTTCAGGTTTTGTAGTCGGTGCACATTTAAAACAGTCTCATCTGACAGTACGGTGTGAAACAGTCATTACAATAAATCACATTAATTCAAAACGTCACACAGATGTTTAAACAAGTTTCTACAGTATTTAGTTTATGGAGACACATTGCGTTTTTGGAAAGGAGTGTAGACACAGATGCAAAATGTTAAACTGTGGTATGCTGCTGGAGGATCAAGGGAATGTAATGACGTTTTCAGTCTAACCGCTAAACTTGCATAATACTGTATTGTTTGGAGAGGATTTCAGATCCATTGCTGTCATGTGATATACATGTGGCTGGAGAGTAAACTTCAAGGCCTGCTTTGAAGTTTCATTTTTAAGTTGTTTAGTCCTTAGATTAGTCTGACACCCTAACTGTTGTGTATGTCTGGTTCTCGTGTCCCTTTGTGTGAGTGTTCCATTTATTAAGGGGGATTTCTAAACCAGATTCGACTTGCTCACGTCGTCCAATCGGAATATGGCCTTAATGGAAATATCTTTTAAATGATTCCCAGTGCTGTTTTTAATCTGGGGCCAATGCTTTAGTTTTATTTCTTTTGGCAGGAAAGGGAATAAAATCAACTGGGTTTGATGAATCAAATCAGTAAAAACCTTCAGGCTGTCACGAACTTTAGACAGAAGCTAGCTGCAAGTCAAACAAACAGTGGGCACCACTCTAATCAGTTTCTTGTGGACAAATGTACAGTGGCCCAGTTTCTTCTGTCATCACGTTGATGTGAGAGGTTTGGGTTTTAAGTGCTTTTTGCCTGAAGGCTTATTCGCAATACTAATATTGCTAGCAACTAATCTTCTGGGGGACATTAATTGCATTTTTTTGAAGAATGAAATAGGGTTTTTGCACTTAAATCCTTCACTTTTAACAAAAAAAAAATCCTCTCCAGAGACTAAAATATATTGGAACAAGAAATATAAAGCACAACATTCCCAGGTTTGTTTCATTACCAACCAAAATAAGCACAATGTGCATTGACGGTGATAAACCTTGTGAAGAGCACGTGCTTTACCAATGTATAGAAGTGTTGTAGGTTATTTATTCTGGGTGAATAGGCAGCACTGGTCTTATCTGTTTCTCTCTTTCTCATTTCCCCTGCAGCGTACACTTGCCCTTGCTTGACCGCAGTGTGCCTGACTTCTCTAGCTTTAGCACAGTGGATGACTGGCTGGACGCGATTAAGATGGGCCAATACAAAGACAATTTTGCCAATGGCAACTTCACCAGCTTCGACCGCGTTTCCCAGATGACCATGGAGTAAGTGCTATACCTGTGAGAAGGAGAAGCTTGGAAAACAGCCAAACTTTGATCACAGAGTCAGCAGATCCTGTAGGGGATCTTTGACTCCATTAACACTGTCTGCTGGTTCATAGATTTCCACAAGTTCACAGGTCTCTTTCTGTGTACTATATCAGGACAAACTGGATGTAGAATGAGAAAAATATAATACAGATTTGGAAAATACTTACAAAAAAAAAGTACAAAAAAAAGTACTTGAAATGACAGAATAAATGCACATACATAATTTTATATTGTCAAAGAAAGTGTTTTCATTAAGATATGAACACATATATCAAACAAATTCTCAACATTTTTAATGGTTATTGAACAATACACAGATCATGTGATTCCGGGAGACTGAAATAAAGAATAATATTTACAAATTTGATCTTTAAAAGTTTAAATAATATATCATCATATTCCTTATCAATGTATAAACTTTACTCTACTTTTTGAATTAAATATGACCCCCTGGATAAGACCTTTTTCCAACCCTAACATGTGTGCGCATACAGCCAACAGCACAAACTTACACCTGAGTAAACATACAACTTAATGTAGATTATTACTTTATTGAAATGAATGTGCCTGCAGTATAAACATTTCCATTCAGATACTATTGCATCATTCTGAATGGCACGATGACAACAAATAATCCTATGAGTCATTTGAGTATGCGTTTGTTGGGATAAACAAGTTCCACCAGAAAAACAAGCGAGTTCCACCAGAAAAACAAGATTAGTTTGGTTGGGTAAGGTAAAGGCCTCTACACACTAATCCGAGTTGCATGAATATTTGGATGGCTTCTCAGCAGGGTGCTCTTCCTCTAGGTCATGGAAATATTGATGCAATGACACTCCCCGCCTGAAGATGGTGTTTATACTGTTGGTGGCTGATCACAGGGCACTGTTTGACAAAAATGTGTAGAAAAGAGAGGATTTGTGACATGCTATTTATTTCCTGTTTACTATACAAAGTCTCTATGAAAATGTGGGATGAGAACCACCAAGAGGCTTTTTAACGTCCTACTCACGTCATCAAAAGAGGAAGCTTTCATTGGTCCTTGCCAAAAACTGATATGGCAATCTGAAACTCTTTTTCATTGGCACCACTTGTTCAATCAAATGTGTGATGTCCCGTTGGCGCCCATGGTTTTCGATCACTGTCATACAAAACATCTGATCGTAAATTCTGATCAGTGTGTAGAGGCCTTAAGGTTAAGGGTTCAGTTGGGATCAAGTAAAGGTGATTTATATGAATATTTGAATGAAACCTCTTGTGTAGTGCCTCTAGGCTGCCAGTAGGTAGGGTAGGTCATTGTTACCATAAGGATGGAGTTGATAACAAAAAAACAGAATCTCTGTCTGTCTTACATTATATACACGAACACATTCATATGTGCTTACATACTCTGCATTCACCTTTTTGTCAGTTTACTTAAGGCATTATGAGTTGCATTCAAAAAATGTGTCAGATATCACAGACTCCCTAGGTTTGAACTCAGAAATAAAGACAGTATTGATAGATCTGTCTTCCTCAGCTGTCGGTCCAAGTGTAAATGAGTGCAGAAGAAATGCAAGCATAGATTCCTCACCTCACCTAACCCCACCTCCGCCGTTACCTTCCCAAACCAGACACACTATGAAAACAAAAGAGCTATTGTTGCTTCAGAGAACCTTGGATTGTGAAACAAACAGAGGATGACGAGTTAAAAGAATTTGCCATTTACTCAATCTTGAACTAACCTGCAGAGTTTACTTTGGCATCATATTGAAGCTAAGTAAAAAGGCATTACTGCAGCATTGTGGAATCTACTTCAGGACGCTCATGTTTGGCCTTGTTTTTCTCTGTTCTTGTCTTTAGGGACATCCTGAGGGTTGGCGTGACATTAGCAGGTCATCAGAAGAAAATCCTCAACAGCGTTCAGATGATGAGGGCCCAAATGAACCAGATCCAGTCGGTAGAGGTTTGACCATGGGCTCCTGTTATCCATGGAAGAAGGACTTAGGGGGAGGCAGAGAGCCAATGTGAAGGGTTGGGGGCAGCCACCACAGACCTGAAGCTGATTTTCCTTCTGGACCACCTAGGATATCCACCTGCCCCCTCCTCGAAAACACTTTCGTTCTCCATCTGTGTCATCAGAATCCCCCATTAACCCCCAGACACCCTAAGGATCTCGATTTGGGAAACTGTGTCTGGAAAATATGTCCGCAACACCTGATCGTTTAGCTGTAGCCACCACCAATCACAGGAGGACTGTTGAGTCTGCCAACAATAGGCTCCACCCCTTATTTCCCTTGATATTTTTTTCCTTTGCAGGTTTTCTTTATAGTCAAGAGTTTTGTATAGAATTTTTAAAGCTATGAAAACAGGGATACAAAAGATAGATTACAGACGGAATCTGATGGACTGGTTTGAACGGTTACCCTTTAAAAGGGCAATGAAGAAACTCGAGGTTAGAGCAACAAAACACTTCACCCTACATTACACGCTTCTGAGATTATCCTTTGAATATTTCTGGAAAATCTTGTCTAGAAAGAAGGACTGTGCTTAGTGGATACACAAACTCGGGACGACCTGCGGGACCTTAATCCCTCTCCTCTCGCTGACAGTTAAGGGAAAAATATGTGAACACCATGAAATGGGACTTCCTTTTGGCAGCTGATTCTGCCTTGAAGAAAAAACTTCAGTCATTTATTTTTCAGTTTCTACTACAACACTCAAACAAACAGGAAAGGGGTGCAGATGCATTTTGAATTTGTGGTGCAGATTTCTCATTGCTCGTCAGAAAACTCTTTTTAACAGTCTGCCAAATTCCAGCATCCTCCCTTTGTACCTTATCCTGTACATATCAGATGCACTTGACGTGTGCAAGACTGATGTAGTCCAGCATTTAGTATTAGACAGGTCTACATTGAGATTTGATGGATTTTCTGATGTGTGTGAGTGTATGACTCAAAGGGGCCATCTTTTATATTCCTCCTCCTGTTCGTCATGGGCTGAAATGATTTAGTCAGGAAGACGACGTGAGATTTTCTCCCCCACAGTTGCATTTAGAAAACATAACCGCGTGATCCGATCAAGGAAGACCAAGAGTGCACGTATGGTGTGGTCTACACATCAACCTCGCTCTTCGCTTAGGATTGAACCCCTGCTGTGTGAGCGTGCGTGCATGTGTGCGTGTATGGAGCAGAATTATTTCACGGGACGCTTTGCAGATCACTGTGTTCATATGCTTATATTTTTGCCATCGGGATCATTTCTTTTCAAAGTAAGCAGATGTTTTATAATGAGGTGTTTGGGGATTTTTAAAAGTAAACGAAGGGGCATTTTCAGAACAGGAAAGTGATTGTTCGATTTAAAGCATAGTTTTATATTGTTGTGATACAGTATTTTTAAATTGGTAGCATTCACCAATTGTGGCCGAGATCGAATTTGACTTCTAAAAGATTTCTCGACTAATCACAAGCTGTAAATTACTGTGAATACTTTTTATTTTGTTACTGAGATCTGTGGTAAGGTACTTCCATTATCGTTAACCCCATTGACATAGGAACTATAGAACTCTGTAAATAAGAATCCAAATCAGAAACTCCCCCTCAGCAAGCTGTGTTGGATCTTAGTGTACAGATTAGTTTTATAATGTGTTAGAACCGATTGGAGAGTCACTGTTGTGCTTTTTCATTCTGTACCAAGATGCGCTGAGAGATGAGAGGGATCTCCATGTGTGTTTTGCACAGGCAGGTATGTCCATGCACCGGTTACTTAAATCACTGTGGTCAACAATACACTCCTGGCTCAGCCAACGAGGAGCTCACTTTATCCCATAACCTCAGGATCGACATGCATCTGCTGAAATCATGCAGTACAGTAAGGTCAGGTCAGTGTTGGTAAGCGCCATTCTCTGCTCTTCCCATTTTGTGATGCTTCCAATGCAGTGAAGATATTGCATGGCAGAAATGACAAGTATTTCTACCTGCGACGTATTTTCCTCTGCTTAGTCAGGTGCATGGGGTCTTCAGTTTTTTTATGATGCAGGAGAAGAGGAACTGAATCAGCGTTTAATTCAGTGCCCTGACCAGCAACTTGTCATTTACCCACACACATTAAAAGGCAAAGCTCTCTCAATGTGTTGGTACGTTTAAAATCCTCATAGTAGTATATTTAACATAAAAAAAATGTTCTAATATATGTATGTTAGAATTTTGGTAACTAAACTAACATTTAAACAATTAAATTGCCAGTGAAATCCGCCATTTAATACATTCATTTTAATATCTAAACATCAGAGATAATTAATGTGTGGCCATTTTCAGCTGCTGGTCAGGGTGGGGAGAGACAGATTACCAGCTAGGGATCTTCTCAGATCCGCAAACTTTAGGGATGATAGCAGCCGTCTTTTCCTGTGTGTTCTTCAAATCTTCTTCCAAGCTTACAGTCTAGCACAAACCCCACAGTATTTAATAGCTTCTGGCTGTCGCTGATGCACAGTTGAGCCCCTCGTCTTCCATAGAAAATAGCTTTCAGCTCCACCCTCCATATGCTGCTGAAAACAACTAAACAGACATTTACAGTTTCAATAGCTCTGCAGTATTGTACGATACGCCCCACAGGTTGTGGTATGTTTTAAACAGCACAGGATTAAACCAGGCTTTGAAGAAAATCCAGAGCTGGAGGGATATCCTGTATTCCTGAGCCAAGGCTACTTCTTTGTCCCTTTAGTATTATTCGCGCCATTCACAAAAAGACATTTTCTAGCCTTTTCTGGTGTTTCGAGAGATCCAGAGGAACATTAGCAGCCAATGAGCCTTTCTGTTTTAAGATACTGATGTGTGGACGGATTTTGACACGTTTTACACTCTCTACAGACTTTCCTCAGCAAGCCTGTATTTACATAGAAATATTTCATCACAACGAGTTTATGTATTTCTTTTTTTTCCATCGCTCAAGTTTGTTTCTCAGTAGGGGACTAATTACTTCATTCATCTCTCTCTCTCATTTGTCGTTTAACAGAACGCTACGCAGACCACAGACAAATGAGACGTTACGCAGACCACAGACAAATGAGACGTGGCACAGAGGGTGTGAAAGAATGTCACGCTGAGTGATTTAAGCACTTCTTTCTGAATTTTTCTCACATGGATTATCACCTTAAAAGCATGTTTCTTCCACAACTGAGCACTTTTTAACCTGGTTCTGGGAAAGTGGTATTTGTTTTGTTTTTATTTCTGAAAATGCTTTTGAAAAACATTCAACATGCTGCCATTATTTGGACCACAAAGGTTCTTTCTGGTGAGCAAAAACTAGATTGGTACAGAACCATGCACCATTAAGCTGCTTGCTGAAAGCTGTGTGACGAGCATATGCTCGCAGCTACTGTCGAAGCATAATACCGATGCAAACTCGTTGTTGTTTTGATGATTATCTGTGACTGTGAACGTAAATACAAGCTGGCTCTGGCGTGCGCTCATTGGTTCCTTGTTCCGCCCGGATCCTCCAAATATGGTGGGAAGTTGCTGGAGAGAAAATGGCTCCCTGATCAGAGCTGCACTGGCAGTGGGGCCTCAGCTCCCTCTGCTGTTTGGATGACAGTTGTGCACTGCATTTTTCCACATTTCTAGCAGGCTTCAGACCACTGTCCCTCCCTCTCTCTCTCTCTCTGTCTCACCTAAATATAGCACTGTTCTCCAGGTCCACTGTGATGGAGATGGGAGGCTTTGATGTATAAAATGTACATTTGACTGTAACCCTGTGAATGATGTAACAATTTCATTATTTGTAATATTGTTATTGGTTTATTTTCTAAAAATGGAAAAAACCCAACTTGAGGCTCCTCATTAAAAAAATGAAATGAGCTCTAGTATACAGTGTTCTGCTTTGTTCTTGTTTGCTTGTCATGGGATGCCTTTTTTTCTAATACAAAAGTTTGCCATACATTTGACTAGAGGATACAATGCATAGCCAAAAGTGGCATCTTAGATTAAATTAATAATGACTTTGAAGACACAATATCTCAAACTCTTTACGTTTCTTCGGGGTTTAACATTGTATTTATTGTCATTTTTCACAATTTTTCCAAAGGCATAAAGACCTTGATTCAAGTCTTCGCCCCAAAGTGGTTCTACTAGGTTGCAGCCAGTAATGTTTAGAGTTTGTTCACACCAATGAATATTACAAATAAATATTGTGTTTTATATACATCAAAAATAACTATATTCAAATACTATACAGTAAAACTATATTATAAAAGTTTACTAAATTATTACACACACAAAATACTTTACTTTTCCAAATAAATTGTATTTGTAAACAAAAGTACCTAAACCCTTAAAAGCTCATTTTTGAGCATTTTTACTACTTTCGAATTTCCAATTTTTACTACTTTCTCCAATAAATTAACTTTTAAACAGGTTTTGTGGCAATGCTTGATATCATTTGTTTGGCTTCTTTTTTTTTCAAATATTTTTTTCATTACTTTACGCAATAATTCCACAACAAACTAACATTTTGTTATTTTTTACACCAAAAATTAAGGATGAACTGTAGAGACAAAAATAAATGTGTGTAAATCTCCCCCATATGCAAATACAAGGTCAAAACAATGTGAAAAATGTATTAAAATCTCCCCTAAACCTTATACACTGTTCCAAGCATTTTTTTTGTGTCATTGTGTTTTTTATCTTGCCAGAAGTTGGCAAAACACATAACACATCTTGACCTTCCAATGGGTGTTCCTTTCTTTTTCGCACTAGATGGCATGGATTGTGAGTCTGTAATACCAAACTGAAAGACTATTCTCATTCTCTCACATTTTAATTTGAATTAAACCTACACTTGCAAATGCTGCGTTACGTAATCCCTACTTAATTCAAATCAGCTGCTGTAGAGACTTCTAAGGGTTAATACTCCTACTGGTAATACTTCTACAGCTAAAACTGTCCCTCACTATTGGATTTCTGAAGATCAATTCCTTTGATTGTGATTAGTGCAAGTCCACTCAACATTTTGGAGCCATAGAAGATTTTATATCTGTGTTAAATCTTTAAATGTCATTCTAGCTGTCGGTGTAAGATAAACAACGATTTAAAGATCAAACATTCCTCTGATATCTCATGCTCCAGCTCTGGTACCTGAGGCACGGGTAGTTAGTTGGTAATGGTTGCTCCAAAATTGATCAACTGTGCTCATATACGGTAGGTGTTTAAATGTAAATTAAAAATTGCAATAATGAGTAAAAACTATCATTATCATTAAATAAATATATACATAATAAACATAAATTCAAGCTATACCTTTAGAACCGGGCATGAGTTCATAGTTATTTTGGTCGCCATAGCCAGACTGGTCCCAAGCATTGAATGTTCCAAAATCTATTGGAGTTTGTAGAGAAAACAACCCAGCACAAAAACACCCCCTCCCTGCAATCAAGTACTGTTCTTTCAGCAACTGCCAGACCTACAGGAGACTCATCCAGGTGGAGAAATGTAACCACAGATTTGTCTCCATTCCACTAGGGTAAAGCTTTTTTACATTTAGCAAAAAATAAGCAGAATTTCTTAACCATAATTTATAAATTAGCTACCATATAGGTTCTCATACCAATCCACAAATTTAAATGGTTCTCATATGAACCCACTGCATTGGTTTATATATAAACCCTATTTTAAGCAATACAATGGGTTCATATGAGAACCTTATTTTGTTGTTTAATTAATTTTGCTTAAAAGCTTAAATGTCAATCTAAAATTATTTTTGTTGTTGTCATTTTTTAAATGACCAAAAGTATAGTAATTGATCGAATAATTATATTAAAATTATTTTTGGAAATTCTTCACACAGGGAATGAACAGAATTTGCTTTACTGCACATTTTAGACAGAATTTAGGGTAAATTTACGCAGCAGAAAGTTGAGTTCCAAATTGTAATAACACCACTGCAAGATGTTTGTGGAATATTTGGTAGTAAAAAAAATGTAATGACTGAACTACAATCGCAATTCAACGTGGCATTTCACCAAACTCTTCATGTAGTCTGGGGCACACAATAAATGTCATGAAATGATCCAGCTTCAGATACCTGGGCTACATTTTAAATAAATAAACAAACACTTTAAAATCAAACTAGACATTGATGAAATAGATATTTTACAACCTATATAACAGTCCCCTTCACTACTGTCTCCACTGACCTACGGTAAAAATTAGCCTGGAGACGACTGAAGTCAACTCTTCTCTAGAAGTTCACCAAGAAGCATCCATAACCCAGATTCCTCGTTACAGTCTGTGTTTTTGTGTCTTTGTGCTTGTTTTCCTTTGGGCTGTTTGGGTTTGTGTACTTCCCTCTTGTTGTTCTCTCCGACCGAAAATCTGTGTCTCCTTGCAGCTCTCCCTGAATCCAAGGCCTGATGTGTGAAAGCCCCCTGACCTCTCCCTGACCCTGTCGAGACTGACATTCGGGGAAAAAAATGCGGAGAAGTAAGAGTTCAGGAGTTCAGAACCCGCTGACAATCTGACAGTTCCTCTCGTCTAATCATGAGCGCCCTCTTCTTTACGCCCTGTTAACCACTGCCACCACGAGCCCAGCAGGAACCACACCAGTGCCAGACCCTCAACGGACTAAGCCTACAGCCTCAGCGATCAGCTTTCAGTGGAAACCCACGTAAGAAAATGATCAGACTTGACACGAGTGCACAGAAATTTCAGGATTAATAGAAATATCCTTTGATTCTTCATTCATGGCCGTGATGGTGATGATGCTTGCTAGCTGGAATAGTTTGCTCTCACACACATCCTCGCTTTAAAGTCGTAGTTTAAGAAGATCTTAATGTGGTCTCCATGCTTCAGGGTTAGTTCAGGCGAAACATCTGTCATTGTTTTCATCCCCATGCCAGTCCAGTCCCATAAGATTTCCATTAATCTTTGGAACGAGACGAGGATGGCCTATTTTAATAAAATCTGAACGGTCTGAAAAACTATTGCAGTTGACCCTTTTACAAGCAAGCCTGTTTTGTTTTATTTTTTGTTCTTTTTCACTTTACTGTTTATATTCCTTTTTTTAAAGAAGCATCTGGAACTGAGTCTGCCGTTATTCCTCAACAAATTGAAGAGACAAAAGGAAAATATATTTTCAGCAGATGTGGACTTTGACTTAAAAGAAAAATCTCATCAAGTGTATAACTTTGTGGCTTAAATGTTTCATAATCAATTTGTATGTATTTATTGATTTAATAGTATTTAGCTAGCTTTGAATAATTATTCCTTAGTCTAAGACCCACCCTTTTTTATAGTGAGTCAAGGATTGTTTTTTTTTTTAATTTGTCATAATCTTTCTTGCCAATAAGAAAAAAAAAATATTAGCCCAATGCATGATTTATGTGTAACATCTGCAAGAAATAAACTATATTTTAAGAAAAATGATATACACTTTAGTAAAAGTTGAGACAAAATAATTTTTTGGCAATATTTGTGTGACTGATCTTGGGCAATGGGGATACTACATTTGCATTGAATTACACATATTTATTCCATATTTACACATATTAATAACACACACACGCACACACACACATACAGACCTATGTACAATCGCATACATTAATCAATAAAATTCTGCATCTACAACTTCATAGGGCAACCATGTAGATTTTTTTTTTATTTAAAAACATGTTGCTTACCTCTCCAAGATCCTTAAAGAATTGTACGAAATTATTTAGCTATACCACTTTTACACTGTTTTTATTAGCAGTAACTTACTTATTTTCAATGTTGCTTGGTCAGTTAGAAATGGTGGATTAGTGGTTTGTTTGGAGACTTGTTGTGGATAAGTGCTTATAAAATTTTTTTAACTAATCATGAATCACACATGTGGATATGGAGGTATGTGTGTCACCCATGTTCATTCTTCCATATGTGGAGTTATTTCACTGAGTATTAGGTTGAATGATCATTTAGTTTTCTGTGTTGTTGAACACACTCTCTTGATCACAGTTAAATAATGGTCTTTGGTTCATGAATAAATCATGAATGGCCATAATGAACTTATTATTTTCAATAACTCATTAATTTAGTTTATGTTTAATGCTGGCAAGACAAATACCTTTAATGTTTACTCAACCGCCAACACTTGTTTAAAGCTAGGTCTGCTTGAGACGGCAATTACAGCTTCAAATCTGGGAAATATAAAAGCAAAAAATAAGCAGAAGTTCTTAACCATAATTTATATGTTAGCTACCATATAGGTTCTCATACCAATCCACAAATTTAAATGGTTCTCATTTGAACCCACTGCATTGGTTTATATATAAACCCTGGTTTATATATAAACCCTATTTTAAGCAATACAATGGGTTCATATGAGAACCTTATTTTGTTGTTTAATTAATTTTGCCTTAAAGCTTAAATGTCAATCTAAAATAATTTTTGTTGTTATCATTTTTTAAATGACCAAAAGTATAGTAATTGATCAAATAATTATATAAAAATTATTTTTGGAAATTCTTCACACAGGGAATGAACAGCATTTGCTTTACTGCACATTTTAGACAGAATTTAGATAAACTCAGGTGTAAATGAAGATGTATTTAAACATTCCATCTGAGAGCCACCGCTTGAACGCCTTAAATCCTTCGAGAGCTTTGATGCTAGCCTGAAATAGATGATCTGGAGCTCTTCCAGCCCACAATTACCAGAGATCTGCCAACTTTACCCCAAAACCTGAGCCTTTTGAAGAGCTGCGGAGGAAGCTAATCTAAGACAGAGATGATCCACAGGCTCTGCAAATTTCTCTCAGACACTCACGCGCATTTTGGCTGAAAAGTTGAAAGGGAGGAATAGCTAGATTCACTACTATCATGAGGCTGATTAATAATGATCTTATTCATATTTAAAGACAGAACTGGCTAATGGAAACTATTTTCTGAGAGCAATCCAAACCAGGAATCAGCGTGTGCAGTTTTTCAAACGTCAAACTCAGGTAAGATGTTAGGGAATTGCTTCATGCTTCAAGAATGTTGCTATTAAACAAAAAAGTTCATGTATACACTGCAAACAGCAAACGTATGCTAACTATTATTTAAACAATTCATATTTTTAATTACAAAATATAAAATTTATATTACTTTACATTTGTGAATAAAAAGACCTGCATGTATACCCTTAAAAAGGGTATTATTCACCATGAAAACAGCTTTAATAGTGCTGAACGGTAAATGAAAATCACTATTATGATTATTCTTGAGTATAATAAAACATATTATTGTTGCTTGAAAACTATAGTTGTAAATAAATCAAATAATGTAACTGATGAAATTTAACCTCGTTCCAGGAACATCTTGCACATTCTTCGATTTGCTTGAACTCTTCTTCCATGCCAAATAGATCCGGAGACTGGTCTCTAATGAAACATTGCAGTCCACTCTGCTGACCTCCTGCTTCAAATATATCTTGGAGGTGTTTGGTTATCGTCAAACAGTTGGTATGGTAACGTTTGACCAGCAGTTGTAAAGTGTTTGTGCATGTGTGTGCATTAAAATATACATTATATCTGTGCTGTGAAATACATATGTAATATAAAATATACTTTATATAGATTATATATAGATATAATAAGGTTGAACGTAAAATCAACAATGTAGGCAAAAATACGTATTTTTGGTTAGATTCATTCATGTTTAAATACATTTTGTAACCGATTAAATAAAAAAGGTAAAAAAAGCTAAAAGGGAAGATTTACAATTAAATATAGTATTTTTTTTTTTATTTTACAAACCAAGGAGCATATTTGTGCCAATAATTTTGAAATACAGTAAAGATTTTAGTGTTAGATTTTTTTTTATTTAGGAGAATATAGCAATACTAAACAAAAAATGTAATTGTTTTGATTCGCTTTCAGAAAAAATAATAATAATAAAGGACCTTTGTTTGGTATTAGCAACAGATTTGACGGTCAAGGAAACAGGTCTAAATGGAAGAAAAATATATAGTATTTTATAAATTCTGTACAATCAATATGTACTATGAATAAACAATATGAAATAGAAAAAGTAACAAAACTATACAAATAAACATATAAAAATATAAAATTGACAAAAATATGCTGACGCACGGATGGATTTGTATGAAGAGCCATTATTGCTGTTAAAATACAAATGATCTGTACATCACTCATTAACTATAGATTTGTCTTGAGTATAAACAAAGTCCCAACGTTTACAAAATTACTACATTTACACGTGCCATTGATGCGTAAAATATTATGTTATGGAAAAAGTAATAGGCTATAACACTTGCAGTATACATGCACTAAGGCTGTACGGTTCAGAGAAGAAATTGTTGTTGAATGTGATCTGCTGTGAGTGACCTATTTAACTCTGTGAACTATAGTGTGAGTAGAATGAACGATGGGCTGCTTTAGTGCCTTCTCTGCAGGCGAACGCGTCACGTCTGACCTGCTGAGGCTGACCTACTTAACACCGTGAACTCTGCAGCACTGGGGAACTCGGCCCTATGGCTATGCACATGCGCACACGTACTGTGTGTGTGTTTGTGTGTGTGCGTGTGCAGGTGTGTGTGTGTGTGTGTGTGATGAAATCGCCAAACTTCCACGACTTAACTCAATGAGAATGTTCACGCCACTTATGTCCTCCAGCTTAGTTGAAATGTTATTTGGCTCCAGTGTTTGTTTCCTTTATTGCAAACACAGGAAAGAAAAAAACAAGGGTTAAAATCATTGATTGTATATAACAGGTAAAAAAAAAAACATGTTCTCCCTGTGCTTGCGTGGGTTTCCTCCAGGTACTCTGGTTTCCCCCACAATCCCAAAAACATGCGGTTAGGTTAATTGAATAATCTAAATTCCCCTTAGGTGTGTGTGAATGTTGCCCTGCGATGGACTGGCGACGTGTCCAGGGTGTACCCCGGCCTCTAGCCCAATGTGCGCTGGAGATGGGCAATGAATGAAAAAACAAAACGGGTACTCTGCCGCCATCTTGTGATGCTATGTGAGACGATTTCGACTGAAGAAATAAAACTGAAGGGTTTTTTTTCAATTTCTCTCTTTTTTACTTTTTAGGTTAGTGAATTTTGTTTAGTAAGTTTTATATTCTGTTTATATTTGAAAAATATTTTATTTTCCTAACTAGCAAAATCGGACTCCTGCAATGACTAAGAAGCAGTACAGTAGCGCATCTTTTGTCCAAATAGTAACGTTAATAAAGTGTTTTACTTAATACTGTTTATTATCGGTTCCAGTGGTAAAGCAACTACATCAATTATTTCGCTTCCGGGTGTTTGCGAAGGTTGGTTTTGCGGCCTGGTGTGGTGGTAGCGTGTTGGCGAGGGTTGGAGGTGTTTTGAGCTTGAAGATAATGAATACAGGAGGACCACAACAAAAGCATATAAAAGTAACTTTACATATGCATTTGATGACGACAATACACTATGACGTGGTAAAGATCTAAAAATAATCGTTCCATTGCCTTGTGCATCTTGCACCATTGTCATCAGATAAAGATGTAATTGTATCAATTTCTTCCAAAACTCTTTCTTATATCTGTCAAGTAGCAAATCAAACAGGCTGAAAGGTAATGTATTCTCATAGAAATATTTTTTTCCCCCATGAAAAAAAGTTTTATTTTTCACCTTAACTTACATTTTTTAATTTCATTTTGTATTGCTTTAATTGCTGTTACGGATTTATTGTTGGTATTTTTTATATCAATAGTATATAGTAAAGTTGGCTTGACAATTACAAGAAATCAGTGGATTCTGCGTTCTGTTCTATTTACGAAATAAAACACCGTTCAGACAGCTCTGACCAGCAGATGGAGGCATTCCCTTGTCTAATACTTGAGGTTGCATATTTGCAGTTCCCTTGTGTTTATTTTTATTTATTTATTTTTTTTAATCATAGTAGTAGTATTGTATATTTTCCTGTCTTTCAGCTCAATTTTCTTTCATGTAAAATGATTCAGTTGTCTTAAATGCTGTGTTGGTTTTATGTACCAACCACTTGCCAGCCACTTTATTAGGTACACTTTGCTATTACAGGTGTGGACCCCTTTTACCTTCAGAGCTGCCTTAAACCTTAGTGCCATAGATTCAACAAGGTGCTGGAAACATTCCTCTGAGAGTTTGGTCCAAATTGAAATGAATACATCACGCAGTTGCTGCAGATTTGTTGGCTGCACACATCCATGTTGCTAAGCTCCCATTTCACCACATCCCAAGGCTGCTTTATTGGGTTGTGATTAGATGACTGTGGTGACCATTTGAGTACATTGTCATGTTTAAAAAAAACAGTCTGACTACATGAAGTTACTACTTGAAGCGTTATCCTCTAGGAGTAGCCATCAGAAGACGGGTACACTGTGGTCATAAAGGGATGGACATGGTTAGCAACAATACTCAGGTAGAACACTATGCTCAATTGGTACTAATGGGTCCAAAATACACCAAAAAAATATATCCTCCACACCATTACACCACCACCACCAGCCTGAACCATTGATTCAGGATGAATTTATGCTTTCTTGTTTATGTAAAATTCTGACTCCACCATCCAAATGTCGCAACAGAAATCGTGACATCAGACCGAGCAACTTTTTCCAATCTTCTATTGTCCAATTTACGTGAGCTACTAATACCTCGATTATAACGAGTGGTTATTTGAGTCACCATTGACTTTCTATCAGCTCAAACCACCCACTCTGTTATGACCTCTGGCATCAACAAGGCATTTGCACCCACAGAACTGTCACTCACTGGGTATTTTCTCTTTTTTTCGGGCCATTCTCTTTAAACCCCAGAGATGGCTGTGTGAAAATCTAAGTAAATCAGCAGTTTCTGAAATACTCAGACCTACTTCCTTTAAATATGCAGATTAATTGAGTTGAAGAGAGATGTCAATCATCATTTTGCAACTTTTAACATTTAAATTGTGATGTTGATTTTGATTATTAAATCCTTTCAAAATAGAAAGTGGGGAACGAGTTTTAGGTAAGGGTCCCATGCCTGAATCTCTGTGTGTGCTGCATCCAAAGAGATTTAGTCTGTGTGAAGCACGGGCTGTCTCTTTATTAAATTAAAAATCTTAAAAGATAGAAAGTTTTTATTATTTAGTAGATAAATAGTTTCCCACTATTTTTTGATGAGATGCCACTACTTTGGTTGAAAAACTGTTGCTGAAAACTGATTCTTAAAAAGCATTGTTAACAAATGAAAAACAAAACACAGCCAAATTCAGTGTTAAATCAACACCACTAGTGTCAATGGTGTAGACCTATTTAAACATGCCCTTGTGTTAACTTTGAGTTGAATTAGCATCACACCGAGTCTCCATTCAATTACATGGTGTTACATTAACACTGATACAGTGTTTATTAAACTCACCTTTGTTCGGGGTTTACATAGATCCACACTATTTTAAATTATTGAATGTTGCTGTGTACCAACATAAAATGACACAAACTCTCTTCTGAAACATAACTTGTGGCATTAAATCAAATCATTTATTCTATTGAAATTGTTTTATATTATTCTGAGGCAAAATGTAAGTAAAATGCTGTTGTTACATTATTTTTATACGTTTTGAAAATAAAATAAAAAAGAATTGTAAAAGATCAAATGCAACACACAATAATAGCCTCAAAAATTAAATTACGGTAAAAAATAACCATTATTATCTAACCAATCATCTGTTCTTTATCTACCAAAGATGTTCTTACCAGCCGTAATTTCTCTCATACACAGTAAAATCCTAAGAGTTAAATTAACTCTACTCAGAGTGTATTTGGTCCCAATCTATATAGAGTTAAACCAACTCTGAAGGAGAGTTATTGAAATAAGTCTATTTGAACTAAACAGTCTACTTTTGTCTGTTTTTACTCTTTGCTGTGCAGATTTGGAAAAACATGAAGAAAAAAGATTATTAAATTACTCTTTCTCAGAGTCGGTTTAACTCTATGTAGAGTGGGACCAAATACACTCCGAGTAGTGTTAATTTAACTCTTAGGATTTTACTGTGTACCTGTAAGTTTTAGGTGGAAGATGTGTTTATCTTCTCTCCTTTTGAAGACATCTTTTTTATATTTGTGTTGAAGAATTGCCCCTGTTGGAGAAGTTATTTTCGACGTGATTCTGGCCAATCTATGTTCTGGACCCTGGAGAGAACAGCTGAATCACTTGGCAAAGACCAACATAGCAATTGGTCAGGAACAACAAGCAATTTTAAGGACAACACTGGGTTTGTGCAGCATCTCAATTTAGAAAACACTGCCAAAAGGTGGGGGGTGACTTTCAGGATAAAAATCATTAGCAGCTAATAGCTTTTCGCAGTGCAGTTTTTTTATAGCCAAAATAAATTGTACTGTAATGACAAAACCATGTTTTATCGTTGATTTTGTAGCCGCGGGGAGTGGAAAAATCACATTCTGTTATTTAAAGGCGAACAAAAATTGAATTGTTGTTTTCTCCAAACGGCATTATAATTATTTTCGATTAGGCTTCAAAGGATTGCATTATATGTCACTGGAACAGCCATTTGCAGCACAGCGATTGGACATTGATTCAGCGTTATGCATATTGACAAAACATGATTTTATAGAAATTTATTAAAGTATGATGTTACAAAGATCTTTAATTCAAGTTATAACTCAAAATATGTATAGAATAACATTTAACTATGTTTCTGGGCAGCATGTTGGTGCAGTGGTGTTCCTGAGAGAAGTTTAATTCATCGTCAGGTTAATTGAATCCTCTAAATTCCTCTTAGCTGTGAAAGTGTCTTTTGCCCTGTGACAACCTCATCATGGTGTACCCCGTTTTTCGTCTGAAGTGTGCAGGAAACTCCTGTTCCCCTGAAAATGAAGAAGCAGGCAAAGCAAATTAATGAATTTATTTAAAATCCTTTCACAATGTCATTTTTTCATCTTCTAACCTGCTTATTCCCTTTCATGGTAACACGGGTCTGCTGGTGCCTATCACCAGCACACACAGGCATGAGGTGGGGGTACACCCAGTCCATCGCAGTCTTTGACAGTGTTTATTAAAAGTTGCTCTTTATTTTAGATAACATTGTGAACCCCATTAGGTGGCAGTAGATCAATTATGAGTAATATAAAGAAAAATCAACTGTCCACTTTCATTATTTAAAAAGTTACAGACTATTTGTTTTTCCAGAAGCATTGTTTTTATAAATAAACAAAAAAAAACTATACACTCCTTTTACTTCTCAAATTACTTTGTCAGACAAGATGTGTGATTAAAAAATGGTGCCCATGACGTCATCCTTAGGGTTCAGAAGGGGCACAAAGTCAAGAAATAGACAGAGCTGAGATGATGAAATTCAAAGAGCCTCTGCTCAGTTCCTGTCTAGAGAAAACCACCTGCCAACCCCTGCGTTCTCTCTTGATCTGTAATAGAAAGTGGCTGATGCTGCAGGTCATCAACTGACCGCTAGAGGCTCCAGAAGAAAGCTGGGTCATATACACAGCATGTTAAAAAGCCAAACTTTACAGCTAAAAAACATATTTATAACCCCATCATTTTATTTCAATGTATGTTACTTGATCTATTTCTAATAGGGCACATTTTTACTCATTTGGTTTAAGTTATATTATGCCTTACATTTTTAAATAATTAAAGGTATGGTTTGCAACATTCACATTCACACCTAAGGCAAATTCCACATACGAATGATGCAAATTCCACATACGAATGTCGCAAATTTCACATGTGAATGACCCAAATTTCACAGGCAAATGATGCAAATTTCACATGTGAATGATGCAAATTTCACATGCAAATGATGCAAATTTCACATGCGAATGACCCAAATTTCACATGCGAATGATGCAAATTTCACAGGCAAATGATGCAAATTTCACATGCGAATGATGCAAATTTCACATGCGAATGATGCAAATTTCACATGCGAATGACCCAAATTTCACATGCGAATGATGCAAATTTCACATGCGAATGATGCAAATTTCACATGCGAATGACCCAAATTTCACATGCGAATGATGCAAATTTCACATGCGAATGATGCAAATTTCACATGCGAATGACCCAAATTTCACATGCGGATAATGCAAATTGCACATATTAATGACGCAAATTTCACATGCAAATTATAAAAATTACACATACAATAATGCAAATTCCACATGCAGATAATGCACATACGAATGATGCAAATTCCACATACGAATGATGCAAATTCCACATACGAATGATGCAAATTCCACATACGAATGATGCAAATTCCACATACGAATGATGCAAATTGCACATACGAATGATACAAATTCCACATACGAATGATGCAAATTCCACATACGAATGATGCAAATTCCACATACGAATGTCGCAAATTTCACATGTGAATGACCCAAATTTCACATATTAAGGGCGCAAATTTCACATGCGAATAATGCAAATGCCACATTGCGAATGATGCCAATTTCATATAATAATGACCCAACTTTTACATGCAAATTATGCAAATTTCACATATGAATAATGCAAATTCCACATGCAGATAATGCAAATTGCTCATATTAATGATGCAAATTTAACATGCGAATAATGCAAATGCCACATTGCGAATGATGCCAATTTCACATATTAATGACCCAACTTTTACATGCAAATGATGCAAATTTCACATATGAATAATGCAAATTCCACATGCAGATAATGCTAATTGCTCATATTAATGATGTAAATTTAACATGCGAATAATGCAAATTTTACATGCACATTATGCAAAATTCACAATCGAATAATGCATATTTCACATGGAATTATATAAATTTCACATGCGCATAATGCAAATTTCACATACAAGTAATGTAAATTTCACATGGAAATTTGGTAAACTTCACATTAGAATAGGTCAAATTTCACATTGATTGAACAGGTCTGAACTTTGCAAGGATGAGGCCAATACACAAACAGTAAAACTGCAATTGTAGTGTAAAATAATGCTTACTTTTCAAATCATTAAAAATCTAAACCTTTATCCAGCAAAAAGATGGATAACCTGAGGTTTATGTAAATAAAAGGTAAATCTGTTCATTATGTTTTATATTAAAAGCTAGCGCTTCAGTATTAGATAGAAAATATAATGGATGATTCCTACATCAAATAAAAGCCCCAGGGTAGCATAGTTTCTTTCATGGAGCCCTGAACACCCATTGAACACCCCTCAAATGTCACATTTTCATCAAGTATACTGCGACTTAGTCTCCATGACTGACAGCCTGTCCTTTTACTGGCTGCCTATCAGCTACTGGATGGACATCGCTTCTGTCTCTCTCCCTCCCTGATGAGGACGTTGGTGATATAACACGGATAAAAGTCGGCATGTGTCCTTTCTGAAAGAGGCTGAGTGACGTGATGTGAATGTCACGTGGGTGGCCTCTCTTCCCAGAGCGGGATTTTTTTACTACCATGTGCAGTAAGAGTAGAATACTAAATCACAGCAGTTTACGTCATAACTGACACGCAGGAGAGATATCTCCATGGCAACCGGCATGCTAGGGTGTCCTAGGGCTTATTCTGAACCTACTGAATTGAGATTATTTCATGAAAGCAATATTCACATTTCACACGGGTGTAGCTTTTCTTAAGGAATAAAAGGGAATGTGATTGTTGAATCATCAAGGTCATCCGTCATGGATTGCAAGTATTATTGGTATTCTAAGGTTATGTCTATTCAGCTGTGGGAGGAAACTGAGTGAAATTTACATTTATAGTTTATTTCTGGTCCGTACCCCACAGCTGCCACCCTGCCTGCCCTTTGCCCACTTAGCTGGTGGCAGTGTGTTAATGATGTCATGCTTTCAAGCCTCTCCTCAGTAGACCTCCTGACTCTGTAAACAGCATGGAAGCAGTATTAGAGTGGTTTTAGAATATGAAAGCATCTTCTTAATTTACTGAACAAACGGAATTATTTATTGGGGTTAATAGTAGTTTTGTTAAAAAAGGTTACATCATAAAGCATACTATATTATATTGTCTCATCATGTTATTTTAGGCCATGTCATGTTTTGTAATTGGCTATAGCTGCAAGGACATGCATGAGAATTCAATTAACGATTGCTGCCAAAGTTCCACTGATTTTTTTTTTTTTTTTTTTGGTTTTTGCAAGAAACTAAAAGATTGTTATAAATATTATTTATCTTTAGATTTTCTTAAAGTGGGTATAATATGCCCCTTTTACAAGTTGATGTAAAATTTTCCGCAAAAATATGTGGTATAAAGCTCATCTGGTCAAAAACTTGAATTCCCAAAACAAATCTCTGTCAAGACGTAGAGTTTACAAGTCTTTAGACTGGAGTACAACACATAGATAGACGTTGGACAAGTGTTTAGACTGGAGTACAACACATAGATAGATGTTTGAAGACATGGCTGCTCAAACGCTAAATTTCCCTTTTAATTAAACCCCAAATGAAACATTAATTTGGCAGAGTTGATATAGTTCTAAAGCAAATCATTCATTGCTCCTTTTTCAGATTTTGTGTGATTCAATTACACAATCGAAGGGCAATTTAATGAATTACAAGTGCATACAGTGTGGGATGGTAAGCAATTGAACGCCTGCTGTTTCCGGATATTGGCTGAAAGGCTAATTGGAACTTATATGAGGGACCTCTTTACAAAGGTTGGTGGCTTAACCATTGTTAGCAAATACAGAAATCAGCTCTTCTGTTTTATCAGCAGGTTTGGTACCTGTGCTTTTGGCAGATTCTCATCAAGTCTTTAAACTTTCAAGGTGAAATGTGGCAACCCTCCAATAGCTTAATGTGCCTCTTCTTGAACTACTCCAATGTTGCCTTGCCTGTGTGTTTGTGGTCAATGTTATGCTGGAACACCCCCCCACTACCTGTTTTCTCTGGTTTTCTCCCAGTTGTTCTCCAACTTTTGCCACCTTGATGATATTCTTGTAGGCCATTCCTGTCTTCTGCAGGGTAGATGTACATTTTTCAACCTGTAATTTAATTAATTCTTTTACTTTGTTGACTATACAGGTAACAATATGGTTTTTCCTTTGAAAAAAGCTCCTAATCTCAGCTAGTTACCCGTTTTTTTCTGTTGATTTATTTCCCTCACTGTACATTACAAATAAAACTTCATAAAACTGACCGTGCAGATCTCTAGTAAGTAGCTGTAGGTTTAGTGATTTCTGATGTAAGATGCTCTGTTCTGTCCTGCATTAGAGTCTAATGGAGGAGACCGTTCTGTATCCTGGCACTGCTGGAACACAGAGCTTCAGATTTTGTGCCAGAATCGCTGTGAGAACATCCAGCTCTTCTGAAGTTAGACAGGCATCGAAAAACACTACTACTGCCAAATCTATTCATAGCTGCTTGTATTAGTTTAGAAAATATTGAGAGCTTTTTCAGATGATCATAAGCACATTAACTAAGTGTGTTTGTAACAAGTTCTGCTGTCCAGAAATAACATATGTTGTTGTCATGCACCACCTGACTCCATAGTCATTTATCCAACGTAGCGTGTCTTTTGGTTTTCTACAGTCTGGTGGACACCCGGCGCCAACATGACCTTTAATGTGCTGGATTTGTGCTTGGAGAGATTTTATAGTTTGCATTCAAAACAACAGAGAGAAACAGATCTAAATGTCTAAAGGGGATTAGGGAGATAATTCATCATGAAGTGTTGAAAATTTCACCAGTAGAGGGAGCTGATCACTGTAAGGGCTTCATGGTACAACTCGCACACTTGCACTAGGTCTGCAACTGAACATTGTGGTGTTGAACGCAGCTCTGGCATTCTGGTGAAGAAAAAAAAGAGTACAGAACATCCTGTACTATTAATGTTTCTGGTAGGCATTTTAGCAATTTCTGCTGTTTTACATTTATTTTGAAATTTACACATTCATTCCATTCCAGGGTGGATTTTTCCAAGAGTTATAAAAGTTGAAGGACAATACTTTTATGATAAGCTTTCTTACTATATAAACCATATATATCCCTGGATGTAGTGTTTGTGATGTCACCCCTTCATTGCAGATTAAGGACATTTAGGCTCAATTTCCGTGTAGGTTGCAATAGGGTAGATATAGGGTAGCAAATATGCATGAGTGGCTAAAAGTTTAAGCTTAACAAGTAATTTAAGAAAAAAGTTCATTCATTAATTTTACTGTCCGCTTATTCCCGTCTGCTGGAGCCCACATCGGGCGAGAGACAGGAATACAACCTGGACAGGTCAACAGTCAATCACAGGGCAACACACAATCACCCTTTTTTTTTTAACCTTGTCACATGATGTGGTGTTTCCTCCTCTGGATGGAAGCAGGGAATTTATGTAGTTATTTATTTATAAATGGTGCACACAAAACTGGTGAGTGGTAGGACCAGGGTGGACGACGACAGGATTCAGGACCTGAGTGATGGAAAATGGCCCTTTTGACTAGTTTCCGAAACGGGTGCTTAAGCGGAAGGTGGCTAACCAGACTCACTTGCCGGTGACATAACGGGGTCTTGACAGAGACGATGGTTGCTACAGATGTGCATGTGCTCAGCAGAATCGGTGAGGAGAGCCTTGTTTATTTTCCAAACTAGGAGACAAAACGACGGACATAGGGAACAGCTTACTCCCTTTCCTGGGAAAGAAAAAAAAGCAAGGGGGGGGGGGTGAATACCTAAGAGAGCAGGTGATGGTGGAGAGACCAATGGCAACTGATGGGAGGGAGTTATGAGTAGATTCTGCCCAGGGAATATACTCACACTGGGTGTTGGACACAAAGCAACGAAGTAAGCGACCATATGACTACGCATCACATAATACATTATTGCGCATCCAATTTCTTTCCCGTTAAGTATTCTGTCGAGTTTGCCACATGAAGTTTGAAAGAACCCAGTAGGAAAGTTTGTGTAGTGTGAACGCCACAGCATTTAAGATTCTTCTCATCGTTTGGTAACCTCTTCTCTGAAGCAGCTACCGTATATTTCGCCATATTAGATGCACCGGCATATAAGACGCACCTAAATTTTCTAAATGAGGAAGAGCTAGAAAAAAGATTCTGAGCCAAATACTGTAGTAAAATATTTTATATCAACTGTGTAAAAGTTAACAGCAGTTTAAGAACAATTATATGCCAAACATGTAACATGAACAGTCAGTAAACAGTAAAAGTAACAAAAAAGCCTGTAATGTTTTATACCTGCTCCTTACGATCCGCGCTATGGTAGGATCGACGAGCAGAGATGGGCGATGACGTCAGCGCGCACCGCCGGGTGTAAAAATATGGCCGGAGTGTGTGGGTTTTTCCTATGTAATACTACCATCTAGTGGTCATTTAGAGAAATGTAATTTGAGAAACTTTTAAGAGCACACGTCTAACTTCAGTCCCACCCTTCTTCTGGCGCTTGTCTTACTTTGAGAGGCTCGAGGTTCTTCTTCCAATGCGGCATTTGCTGTGTTCTCTCTCAAATGGTCTCCAGTGTTTGTTATCAATTTAGAAGGTATATTTTTACCATTTTTATTTTTTTATTTTTACAGGAGCTAGGCCAAAGCCGTGGCCTCTCTTACGCCTCTCCTACGCCTCTCCTACGGCCGTGACCGTCCCTCCGCTCCGCGACGCTCTGCATTCGCCGAATAAGATGCACCAACTTTTCCCCCTCAGTTTTGGGGAAGAAAAAGTGCGTCTTATACGGCGAAAAATACGGTATTTTACCAAATCTCAAGCTATTATTATTAGATCCCATATTTCTAAAAATCTTATCCACAAAGATAAGAAGTCCAGATTTTCATTGGAGCCTCTGTGCCCTGACTGGACAGCAAAAAAGAGTCCCCATACAAAACAACACATATCTGGTTAGGTTCTAGCTGCTATATAATCTTACTCTACAGGAAACAGGACTCAATTTGTCAGCGCTAATTACATGCGTGTTAACTAACATCTAATTCAGGGAGACAGAAATGGAGGGTAGAATGAGGAAGAGTAACAGAGTGAGTAGTTTCTGTTGTGGGAGTAAGAGCAACTAAACGTGAAAGAAGTAAAAGTGAATAATGACATGTCAAGGAGCACTTGCACTGCTCATGGGTAAAAAACTCAAAACCCAGGACTAAAAGTACTGCAACAGAGACAAATTCGATTAGCCCAGTGAAGCGGAGCAGCCATGGGAGAGTGTGTGGGTACATGTGTGTAGGTCAGGTCGTATGATGCAGTAGTGTGACAGCTGAGGAAGGTGAACTACAATAGTGTTAGCTTAGCTATAATGCGTTTTGAGGCTTGATCGAGTCTGTTTGATAATAAATGCTCAGATATTCTAGAATTAGATATTATAGAGACCCTAGTTTATGTAGAAGCAGAAAACTGTCATGTTTTGTAGGTGGGTGACCTGTTAATTGTGTGGGTTTTCATTCTTTAAATCACTGCCTGGAAAATCCAAAAGGTGTCTTTTTCTCTATTTCACGGTCTGTCGCCTCTGATTTGAGCGGCTCGGTTATTAAGAGGAATAAGCCTCTATTTTGTGACCTTATATTTTTGGCGATGAAAGAAAGTGTCTGAAATTACTGCTATCTCCACAAAGTAGAAGTATGCTGTGAGACTGATTCTAATAGCAAATTGTGTGCCCATTGAAACTGCTGGTAAATGAGGTGTTTTAAATTCATTACCTCATTTTGTCCAGGATAATGGCATTTTATTTAAGTGTATGTGTCTTTGCTGTTGAGGAAAAGCTGTAATGAAGTTACATTTTGGACATAAGATTGTGTGTGAAAACACTACACTATATAGTTTATATTTGTCATTGAAAAAAGCCCACAGACAGCTCAGGCAGATTCAGACAGACAGAGGGATTCCATCATTTCCCCAAAATTGCAATAACAAATTCTTTACAGTGTTGTGTCCCCTCTGACCCCGTGTTGGACCACACATAGAGTTATAACAAAGAGTTATTATGTTAGTAACGAAAAAATTGGCCAGTGCTCTTTGCACTTTGCTCTTCCAAGCTCTTTCACTTTGCTCTTCTCAGTCATTTAATTTCTGCCATGCTCAGCAAACAGCATCTAGCTTTAATGCATTCCGTCAAACTATTCATTTACATGGTAAGTTGTGAATCAAAATTCCAAAATTGTTTTTGAACGGTTTTCTCTTTTTTCTTTTCTCCTCAGTTTTACCTAAACTCTGTATATGTGTGTGCGTGTTTGTGTTTAATTAAGAGAATATGCGTATTTTTCTCAGTCTGTATGAACATGGATTAAATGAACAAAGGATACACTTTCATTATGCCCCATATTGATGATGCCATGGTCAAATGCCTACACCTCTCTTGTGATTGGTTGGGGTGGAAGGAACCGTTCTTATGCTTAATGAATGATATAACTGAGTTCACTTTGAATAATTACCTGTGGAAAAGTTTAAGTTCAATTGTTTACCTTTAATGATTTAGGATTCTTGTATAATTTTAGGATACATCCATGTATAGCGATTAATAAAATGTGGATTCAGTTAATAATATATTTACCCCACGCTTGGTTTAGTCGAATTCATTTCAGTGAGAAACAGCGTAAAATTCTTTTCTGAAACTGTGTTGGTAGTTCAAGTGATTTTTTTTTTTACAGATGTCCATATTTTAAGTAGTTATACAAGGGTTTTAGTTGGAGATGGAGATGCCAGGCAAGAGGTCAAGAGGAAGACCAAAGACAAGATATATGGATGTGCTGAAAGAGGACATGAAGGTAGTTTGGTGCAGAGAGTAGAGGATACTGAGGACAGAGTTAGGGGGAAACAGATGATTCGCTGTGGCGACCCCTAAACTGGGAACAGCCGAAAGGAAAAGAAGAAGAAGATACAAGGGTTTTAATATTTAGTACTGTTTGTGTTTTTATGGTCCCATTATTATGGGAAGAGGAATGACGTGGGCTCGTTTCGGTTCCATGACGATCAGTTGGCAGCTGAGTTCTGTATTATTTGAAGAGGCCTGCACACAAAATAAGTCCTACCATAACTATGGTAAGAGAAGCTGAGGCTGTGGATTATGGGACTCAGGGAGATGCTGTAGGGGACCAAGAACTGAACCCTGTGGAACTCCTGTGAGCAGCTGCTGCGTCGGGGACAAGTGACCCCTCCAGCTCTGATAGTGAGATAGGACTCGACAGTCCAAGGAAGTACCTTTGAGGCACTTTGTTGTGAGTATGGACAGGAGGATCTGATGGTTGTCTGTGTCAAAGGCTGCAGAGAGGTCTAGCAGCTTCCAATGCTCAACCTTTATACAACTGGCAGGCCTCCTCACTCTAGACTTTTAAAATCTCATCTTAAAACATTACTGTATTTCATTGCTTTTCGCTTTTGAGTTCTTCAGTTAACTCTGTAAATTTGTAGAGTAAAATTGTGTTGCTCATCATCTTCCAGCTAAAGGGTATTCGGAGCTCATAAAGAGACAATTTAGTATCATCAGGTATGTTTTATGAGTTAATTGCTCAGTGAGAATTGGCAATCTAGAAGAGGCATAGGATACGTGATGGGTGGTAAATAAGAAAAGCAGCACAAAATATGACCAAAAGACTCCCAAAGAAGACATTTAACAATATCCTGTTAAGATTAAGCTCATCTGCTATTGCTATTGAAAGCAGCCATTGCTCAAAAGTTTATTTTCAATGCCACAAAGAAACACAAAAGTGAGTTAAAACACCATCAACCTTTAACCCCGGCAAACATTCAGTGTCAGAGAGACGTCCTTCTAAATCTTGTTGGCTCAGAAGAAGTTAAAACAACATATTTTGGACGTCTATGTCACAGAGGATGTTTAATGGGACTCATCTATATGAAACGTGCACTTTATATTTTTTGAGTGTTGAGCTAAGTGATTCCAGCTCTGTCCACTAGAGTCACCAACGTCTGTTTCTATTAAAGGTACTCCATTTCATCCACCTAAGGTCGTATTTTGCAAACAAGCAATACCCTGTATCACATGACCATCAGGAATGGGCCATGAATGCTACTATGGGTGTGTTCTAAGTCAATGCCCCTATTGATGGCCTGTAATGACATTGCATGTTACATGACGTATGCTTTGACACGAAACTAATATAATGTGCGCATAAATAGACTGCACTTTCGCTCGCATTGTGTAGCGGAACTCAGTAGCATCAGAAACTCTGCCATCTGTTAAAAAAACATGGAGCTCAGTTTACTAGTGCTGTCATCATTTGGCTGGCACACTCACATAAACACCTCCTGTAATAGCACGAGTGTGAGGCTGCTGAGATGCCACTCCTCTCAAACCAGATGAATGCTGCTGAATTGCAAACCAAAAACAGGCACACAGATGAAGGCACTCAAGGGCAGGCAGCAAACAACATGAGGAGGTGATGTCACACTAAATGGATGTTATCTTTAGCTTGCTTTGTTTGTTTTTATCTTTTCCACATTTTGTATTTTTGTAGTGCTCCTGTACTGGAGGGATTCACACTTATTCCCCCTGCTGAGAGGTGACACAGTTAAATAAAGTGGGGACAGTGTGTCCCCACCGCCTAGGAATCAATGTAGCAAACACACAATCCATACTTTTAATTTTCTCCCAACATGAAGCCTGGACATCTTTGTATTGCCTCCTGGTGATAAATGTGGAGGAGAAAGCCCTTAATATTGGCTATAGTGCACATTTATTCACAGTCAGCTCACTGAATTGGTTTTCGAAAGGTTGCTAAGTTGGATCACCTTCAGCTTTGAACATGACTTGGATTCATCTGCATTTGTACTTGACATGATGAAGACCACTTCACAAAGTCTTCTCCAGTAGATTTCCCATCCAGTTGCCCTGTCCAGGTGTAAACATTATGGGTGAAATTGAGCCCAAGGATCCCTGGGATTATTTTTCTGAAAGATTTACGGGCCATTTGGAAAAATGAATGTATCTTTGGAATTACCAGGTCATTCAGAGGGTGCGGTTAGTTAGACCTCTTTATTTGAGCTCATAACTTTGCCTAAGATAGATCTGACCAACAACTTCAACCACATTTCATAGTACGGTCTAAGCTGTGAAATCACATCATTCTTGTGTCCACTGATGCACCTATTATTCTGGAACAAGGTAAGTAAGACCAGGTGACGCTCTAGAGGTCATTTCTTCCATTGAGTTCTCTGGTAAATAGAGGGCTCACCGATGAGCGGTGCTACACAGCTGTTTAATCCCAATAATGGGACTGCCTCCTGCAATTGAGGCAATTGAGTGAAATTTGGCCATTAACTTGACAGGGAGCCGGAGTCCGCACATGCTCAGAAGTTATTGCATTTGTCTGCACCACTCGGCAGTCTAAATTTAAACTTTAAGCAAAAAAAATTATTTAACAATCCAATTATATAGATAACCAACATTTTTTTTATTTTCAAAAATGCAATGAATGTGAGTAAAAATGTGTTTTCTTTAGCACAAATTGAGAAAAATCTAAATTTTCTGTTACAAACTTACATAAAGTCCCTCAAAGTCAAACATCAACATTTCAAATCCAGATTTCAATATTTAAAGGTTTATTTTAAAATAAATAATTTATTTCCAAAATGCAATTTTTTTTTATGAAACTCTTCAGAATACAACTGAATCAAGTTGTTGGTTCCAGAAAAGATCAGATATTGGACCGTAGAGAAGTGTTCTGCTGGCTGGTCAAGGGATCCTGCATCCTGAAGTCTCTCCTTTTACTTTCCAGTGACTTTGGGATGTCTCTGCTGGACTCTATTGACAGTGATCAGCTGGAAAATGATTCCGTCTTCATGGAATGATTATACAACTATTGAAAACTTTTGACATTTTTCCACCTTCTCAGCACCTCATCTTCTTTGTGTTCTTTGTGGTTTGATGTATTTATGACATTTAAAAAAAAAACTTTGTTTATCGTGGTTTGAGAAAACAAAACAGACAAACTAAGACTCTATTAAACTGAAAGTAATGTTTTTTTTATTGATTAAGGGTGTTTGAAATGTGAAAATAATACATTTCAGGTTTGGCACTTACAAATTTTTTTTATATTTTGAAACCTCACATATTTTTAAATAAAAATTGAATTTGAATTTTTAGAGGTTTGATTTGTAGAAGGTGTAGCATTTCTGTACTGTAGCTGTGCTCCAGAGGGACCATCAAGGTGTCTTTTTCTTTCAGCAGGCTGTTGAACTCCTTTGGTTCGAATCCACTGAGTTCTCATAATCCCGCTGTTTCTCCTTTATCAAACAATGACAGGATATTAATTATACCATAACCACAACCAAATTTGATGGTTCTCCAGGTGCCCTCTAATTTCCATCATCCTTAAGGTAAGGTAGTCAACTAGTATTTAGTCACCTGCATCAAATCTTTCCTCATACTGTAGATTTTAAACTAAATTTGAACATTGCTATGTTGTTTTATGGCTTAAAACCTAACCATCCATTAGGTCTTTGGTCCAATCTGACTTCTTGCAGACAGTACTGCTCAATCTGCGCATGACAAGAACAGGTTTATTTTTAAAGATTAGTCTTTCTTTATCATTTTATCTGCTTCTTATGTCTGTTCATTTTCATAATGTACTTGACCTTGAGACATAGCACGTCTGAGAGCTTTCAAGAACAAGGCCTTAATGCACTCAGTAAATCTTGAAGGTAAATTATACTTGATGTTACACCATGATGCCAGCTTCGGGTCTTTAGGTTATCACTGTGATGTATTCACTGCTTGCACACAGTGAATGTTAATTCTTAAGATAAACAAACTGAATTTACACAACTGCTGTATTGATCTTGTGTGAGATTTGTTACCCTTTAATGGTGTTCATCCTATGTTTTGTTCTCAAAAATACTCTACAAAGGACTCTCAAAATATCTTTAAAACACATCATGGAAGCCTTATGGCTGGTCAGTGTTAATCATTATGACAAGTAAAATTTTTGTGATGCCATTCGTCAATATTTAGTAATCAAAATGTTCGAGAGATCACAATTCCACCAATCTTAGTTTTGAGATATTGGAGATATTATTAAATTATACTATTGACCTCCCCTCAGCAACTAGACTCTTAATCCAAAAGCTGGAATTGCAGGCTTTCCTTGAAAAAAAAAAAAAAATATATATATATATATATATATATATATATATGCCTTAAATGTAACTGCGTGGTCTGTTTTCAAATTCTGCTGTACTTGGTAATGGGAACATGGAATTACCAGTAACAGGGTTAATATAAGAGTTCAAATGCACCAAAGCACACCCTGAGGACCATGTAATCAAGAAATTTGACTCTGTCAGAAGTTCTATAGATGACAAAAAGTCAGTGCTTCACTTTAGAAAGGTACAAATACAGCATTATAGGGAAGGGTTCATCCCTACAACTCCTCAGTGGAATAAAGCAATATCAGCACAGAAAAGATCGAAGAAGTCCAAGCCCAGAAGGAGGAAACCTGGCATGCCATGCACCTAAATCCCTTGAGCTCATCCTATCTGGCTGTGACAAGTCTACACAACCAAGTATTTCTCCCATCAGGATAGAATTTTGTGCCAGCTGGCCATCGTAATAATTGGCATTGAACAATACATAAAGGTGCAAGCCTTTTACAGAGGTTTTTACACTGTTTCACTATTTTGGCCAGATATGGTCTTGTGGTCTCCAAGCTGACATATACCGTATTTTTCGGCTCATAAGACGCACCGGCACATAAGACGCACCCAATTTTAAAAGAGGAAGATCTAGAAAAAAAAGATTCTGAACCAAATACTTTTGTAAAATATTTTATATCAACTGTGTAGAAGTTAACAGCCAAACATGTAACATGAACAGACAGTAAACAGTAAAAGTAACAAAAAAAAGCTGTAATGTTTTTCTTTGCCCCCACTCATCATTCTAAAGTCCACCATTCGTTATCACCATCACTGTTCCAGCCCCCACATTAGTAATACCATAATAGCCAGTAACATTGTCACTACATTACTAATAATAGCCAGTAACATTGTCACCACATTACTAATATAGCCAGTAACAATGTCACTACATTACTAATAATAGCCAGTAACATTGTCACTACATTACTAATAATAGCCAGTAACATTGTCACTACATTACTAATAATGGCTAGTAACATTGTCACTTCATTACTAATAATGGCTAGTAACATTGTCACTACATTACTAATAATAGCCAGTAACATTGTCACTACATTACTAATAATAGCCAGTAACATTGTGTCTACATTACTAATAATAGCCAGTAACATTGTCACTACATTACTAATAATAGCTAGTAACATTGTCACTACATTACTAATAATGGCCAGTAACATTGTCACCACATTACTAATAATAGC
>SRMA01027070.1:0-118948 GCA_007224835.1 Danionella cerebrum | reverse complement strand
GAAAAATACGGTATTGTGGAGTCAGGAGTGCCATGGAAGATGGAGCTTTTTTCCTACGAGAGGAAAAAAAATCTGACCTATCAGCTGAAGATTCCAAAATGGCCGGAAAATTTGCATTTTCCCAATAGATGTGGGATGCTGGGATTTGTTGCAACACCTACAACACATTTGCTGAGAAAAATGGGAATAAAAGGATATCCTCTACACGCCATCAAGTAGATACATAGTGTTGATTACAAAAGTTTGTGACTGGATATTGATAAAGCAAAAATGTTCCTGCTGGACAGCAAAGCAGAGACAGATGGACACTGACCCTGGGCACACCACTGAGCCTTTTAGATACATCATGGGTCAAATTAATGAAACACAGATGAAAGACGATGCCCGCCTGATAACCCCAGTGGTAAATCTCACCAATTCAACTCTTCAGACCAACGGCTATCAAGATCTTGCTATTGAAACTCAAGCATCTAGTTCTATTAGCTTTACTAACTACCAGCAACCATTTCAAAAGTTCTGTATCTCAGTTAAGGTAAATATATACACACCGGGTTTGGTTTATATATAACTCATTGTTACAAAGGAAAATCATGTGACAAAACTGACCTCTATATAGCAACGGGGCTGTTTAGCCTAGCAACTATTTACTAACTAATTCCTAGACACCTGACTGTTTACCCTTGGAGCTATAAATTTAACTAGTTTAAACTTGTTTAATTATTACAATAAACTTTCTCAAGCCAACATAAGCTTTGTCTACAAACTTTAAACTTTGTATGGTGTTTTTGCATTTTTAACGTTTTATTGACTGCTTGATGGTGTATACACAGTGTTGTTTACAGGGTCTGTGAAGAGAATTGAAGGGACACTTGGGTGAATCAACATGATCTGGCAGCTTTCATCACCTGCTCTTCTCGGCGATAACATTCATCCTTGATATTTAAGCACTATTTCGACTTGGCGCAAACATCACATCCTTTCACTCTACCCAGTGCTTTGGTCTCGACAGCTGCCAGAGTGCTTTGAATGTCCACCACATTCCGAGATCGGCTCAAAGAGAGGTGACATTTCAAGAATTTCCAAAGCTTCTTTTTTCCTATGGGAAAATGCTGGCCTTTTGCTCTATTTCACAACCAGCCAGCTTTGTCCAGATGCTTATCCTTAGCAGTTGTGAGAGAGCCCACTTAGCTACTCTTGCCTCTGAATAAAGGGCAACATCCGCTAACACCTGTTGCTCTGAAATCACCCCCAACCACTCTCCAGCCCACCCTAAGCTGGACATCCATCTCCACGGGCCATCAGCACCCCACCAAGCCAAACAACATGCTGCACTTGACATTCATTACTTATTGATGCACAGGGCTTTAATTGCATCTGGGATGCTTTCAGCTTGCTTCCTTTCAGCAGCTGGCTTTCCAATACTGAGCCATACCAACTCAGTCATTGGCTCCTGATTAGCTATGCCGGTTCTCTTGCCCTTTAGCAAGATATAAACAATACAAAGCCTCCACTGGGTTAATACCAATTGACAATATTTGCTCTATATACAACTATTTTGTCCCAAAATGTCAGCTTTATATTGTCATAGCACTGAGTAGTCTACTCAGCAGAAAAGAACAAGTATGTTTTTGAAAAATGTATGTTTTTTTGTCTACTTATCAAAATACAGATACCCTTCTTTTAGAACGACTTGTAAAACAAGAGCTTGTTAGTATTGTATGGTACTAGTTCCCTTGGAAATGGAAGGTCATGGCTGAAATCCACACACGGTGTCCTCAGGAAAATTTTCATGTGCTTGTAAATAACTGAGCAGTTTATGGTAATTTGACCTCATTCCAGAGATAATTTAAAGGATGCTTCTGTTCTTGGACCAGGTCTGGTGTCTGGTGGGATGAACTGAGAGGAGACTTAATTTTATACATGCAAAGTTAACTATGGAACTTCAATAGGGAACTTTACCGTTGGGAATGAGCATCATTATGAAGAATGGTCTAGATACAGCTTTACTGTCCCTGTATTGAAAAGCACATACATGTTTTCGGAAATTTAATTTGCATTGGGTATAGCACTAGTACGATTGAACATCATCACATTCGTATTTAAACGTGTAACAAAACTGTGGAAAAATGCATTGTATACAGAAATGTCACAACATGTCCACAGTACATCACATGAAGCAGCATGAAAACAGCAGACTCCACTTAATGTCAGAGCAAAATGATCAGTGGCACTAAAAGTTCTGGGCCATTGCGGTCTTACTCTCAAGAGTGTATTAAACATCCTGGATTGTAGGAGCTGATGTATGCACCTCTAAGAGTGAGGGAGCCTGTATCCTGTGTGGATCAGTGAAAGATATTAAAATATTTGGTTAAGATTATATTTTAGTTGTTGTTGTGTTTTGTTTAATACTGTGATACAGGGATGCGAGACCAGAAGGGACGAGGATCTTTTACATGTTGCGTGCTTGGGCTGGGTATTCCTTCAGGTGAATTGAAATGATGCATGTTTTGAGAGTTTCCCTCTGAATGTGTGATAGGAAGTGACTGAAACTGTAATTCCTCGATTGGCCACTTGAGGCAGTCATTTCTCCATCACCCTGTTATTCGAAGATTCAACCATGATTCAAGTTTACAAAGAGTTTATGCAATTTTATTTAAGCTAGTGTTGTGACTTAACTGTGCTCTCCCAATTACATTGACCTCTTGTGATGATGGAGTCTTTCACTGTCTTGCTCCTCCCCACTGTCCTTTAAAAAGTAGTATTGATCCGAAGATCTGCCTAATGGGAGTGAAATGAATGAAGACGTGCCCTTTGTTTCTAGAAAGTTCACCAATTATCGGTTGCACTGACATCTGCTTAGTAAAATACAATAAAAAGAGCTGGAGAATTGTTTGCTCCATCCACCCTGGAAAACTCTAGGATTGGACTGAAATCGATTTATGTCACATGAAGGTCAAGCTGAAAGATATACAAGGATTTGTTATGTGAGAGTAAATGTTTTTTTCTGATTTGTTGCTCTAGAGAAAGGGATTGGTTGTGTAAAAAAAAAAAAAAACGTTGGTCACTACAGTATATCTCACTACTAATGACATCATTTGGAGATTGCATGCTCTCCACATCCCTCCAGATTAAGCAGCAATGACAGCACAGGACAAAAAGAATGGAGTCCATGAGGCAGCGCTCCGACTTCCCCCGTTTCCCACACCGATCCCTAATCTGCATGCAGACAACTTCTTTATGGATATTTGGATTTCCTCACCATAGCAACAGAGCTGAAAAAGCGTGCTCTAAAACCGCTCATCAGACACAGTTGTGCCAAGGCATCACACAGCACGCGGCAGCCAGACAGAAGGACGAAAAGAATATGGAAGAGGACATGGCGGCATCTAATTGTCTGTTGGATTTCTACTCATTAGAATCATGAAAGTCGGAAAAGCTGAGGGTCCCGATCAGCCATTCCCGCGCTGAGCTGAGACAAATGGAGGAATGCAACAATTTGGTCACCATGAAAGAGCCTCTGTTTGCTGAGTCTTTTGTGTCGGTCGTTCAGCTTTTCGATCAAGCGCGGGTTAATTGTGAGAGAAGGGCGAGAAGAGCCCCCTCCTCCCCTTCCACACTTCCAGTCTGTCGGTGTCTCTCATTTTCCTCTCTTTCTGTCTTTCTGGTCTCTGTTTACATCTGTCTGTGAATTTCTCCACCCCTTTCCCTCAGACTCTCATGCTCTTGCGCTCCCTCCCACAGCTCTCTATCTCTCTTCCTCTCATGCCTTCAAAGCGAGCAGTCTGCTCATCACTCCAGGGCTGCTTGCTACATGATCTCTCGCAAAACAGCAATCGCGTCTTCCTCAAGCTGCTCCATGTGCAAGTTTTGAGATTTCTAGCTCAGGACGGAAGGATGCTCTTGCGCTGGCACTGATTCCTCTTTTTCGCCTCTCGATTTCCCCTTCCCCTCCCCTTTCCTAATCTCCTGTCCTCTGACCCTCATCCCCTTCACCCCTGACCCTGTTCCTTCTCTTCTCCTTTTCTGTATTGACCATGTTGCCATGTGTCTATCAGCTCCAGTCTGTCCTTGCTTTGCTCGCCTTCACGTTGTTGACTCAAGGGGAAAACTGTCCAGCAACCTGTCTTTGCCCAGACCCTCACACTGTGGACTGTAGCGGACGAGGACTCACCCGTCTTCCAGACGAGATCCCCTTGGACGTCCGGAGGCTGCTGTTGGCGGACAACTGCATACTGCAGATTCCTTCAGACTTCCTTGTACTCTACAGTGACCTGGTCTACTTGGACCTCCGCAACAACTCACTTTCTCACATCGAGCCAGGTACTCTCAGTACATCCTCCAGGCTGGTTTTCCTGGATCTTGGCTGTAACAACCTGACTGAGATCCCAAAAGGGACTTTTGGAGAGTCAAGGAGTCTTATCAAGTTGCGCTTGGGCAACAACCCATTCTTGAGCATGGTGAATGAAGATGCTTTCATGGGTCTCACATCTTTACGTGAGCTAGAACTCGAAAGAAATGCCCTTTCTGGACTACAGGTGGGTGCCTTGAACCAGCTACCCTCTCTTCGGGTTGTAAGGTTAGAGGGCAACCCTTGGGTTTGCAACTGCAACTTTGCCAACCTGTTCACCTGGCTAGTGGAAAACAGCCACAAGCTTCCCAATGGTAAGTCCTTGAACCTGAAATGATATATTATTGCTGATTGAATGTTGGATGAACGTTGACATATGTTTCTTTACTATTTATAGCCCTTCAGATTAAACAAGGGACCTCTTCCTCTGATCTAAATTTGTCACTCTCCCACCCCCTCATTGACTACAAGGGATTTCCAGTATAATGATAGATAAATGAGGACACTACAGAAACATTCTGTGACCCCTTCTCAAGCATGTTGTGGTTCCCTCTAACCTTGTCACGTTTTTCCATTCCATATGGCAGTGTTTGTGCTTTTTGGGCATGCTATGCATACCAAATACTTGTTTATTCTGTCAGGGCAGTGTGCTGTTGGATTATGTTTCAGTTGCTTTTACTTTTGTGACATTGAGCTGATGTTCATTTAAGTTCATATTAATCTATGATTACAGACCAAGGTTAAAGACTAGCTCATTCTGACTATAACAACACTTATATTTACTCACCTTTGAAATAAAGCCATAGGATTTCATCTTTTCATGCACCATGTCAACAGTATATATTTTCTAAATTGACATTGCTTTCATGCATCGGTGTGATTTTTCATGATCACTAAGCTGCATGATCTGGGATCAAGTTTTCAACATGCAACATTTGTATGAAACAATTTATTTAGCACCCATCCCAATCTGTGGTTAAATATGAATTTGTTTAATTATTTCATTAAAAAAGCTTACCATTGTGCTCTAACCCATGTCATAGGATTTCATTTTGCAAATGGAGACTTTTGTCAACTTTCCTTGACATTAAATTACCCAGTGTCCGGAGCAAATAACACACTATCATTTCTCTAAAGGAACAGTCCAATTTTTTTTTTAAATGTATAAGTTGGGTTTTACCATTTTGTAATATTTTTACATTTTAGGATCAATTGCTGAATATGATTTGATTCAAGGAATTCAGATACAAAATGTTCATGTAGTTTTGGTATTTTACTAATACTCTTCTATGGTTACATAGTATGCTAAAATCTAATTTGAATATAAGATATATATTTTTTCAGGTATAATATTCTAGGAATTTTGTGTCAATGTGGCTAGGTACAAAAATATTTTGCATTGCCTGATTTTTTTTAAGTTAAGCAGCAGTGGTCTCTGTGAGGACAGGAAGATTTACAACTTGAAATTGTATGTAAGGCTACTTATCTTTTCCCTGTTGATAAAATGGGAAATAGACAACACTGAACAAACACTATGGGCAAACACTGTGCAGTCCCAGAGCTTCATTTGCGTTCATTTAGCTGAACTGCTGCAAGATGTTACTCCATGTCATATAAAAGAGCCCAAGTAAAACATGTCTGGTGATATTAACAAGTACATCACATAGATTTACATTTTAGTCTTCTGTTTTGTATTATATCCCAATATGAATACCTCAATTGTATGTGTGCGCTATGTAAAACAGAAGATCCCTAAAAACCTCTAACAAATGCATTTTTCATAAGATGCTCAAATAGACTAATAATGCAATCGAGAGAGTCAAGCTCAAATCAGCACCAGCGTCAGTAAGCAATGGGGTTCCAACACAGTGCCAAGTATTTGCTTACAAAATCATAAGCCTGTCTTAGATGACCTCTGAAATTGAGTTAGGAGTAAACAACCGACTTTTTTCCACTCACTTCTGCATAACTGAACTATATAGACTTGAGATGATTCGAGAGCAGCTGGTTACAACTACAAACAGATTATAGAATGACCTTTGGAATAGACAGAAAAACCTGACTGGACTGCATTGAGAGGTTATTCATCTTTCAGAAGACACTTTTCACTCAAATTGGTTAATGGATTAGAACACAGAGCTATTTTGTTTTTGATGTATTGATTTTTGTAGAGATAAAAAAATGATGTGATTGTTTTATTTAAGTACAGTGGATAACAGTTGGTTCGTTGGGTTTCTTGTAGATTGTGGTTGTAAACTTTCTTGAGATAGAATAGAGCATTTATTGAAACCATTCATTCTGCTTCAAGGTTTTGGAAAATTGCGTTTTAAATCAAATAAATGCTGCAGCATCAATCCTGCCATAGGGGGAATGGTTTATTACCCTCTTGAACTCTTCTGCTGAACGCCTGATCAGACCCCTTTGGTCAAAAACGGAATGCATATCTGGAAGATGAACCTCTGTTGAGTTATCCCCTTAATGCGAAGATGAATTTCTCACAAGCCCTTCTTTTCATTGCTGCATGAGAAATGATAAGGCAAAGAAATGTGGATTTGTAGCTGAAAAAAATTTGAATACAGTATTATCCTCTATTATCGTCTCAGATTCTCTAGGCCATGCTACATCCTGCAATTTCTTCTTGATTTGATCTTCGAGCTAAACTATTTCCTATGCCTTTACAACAGTGTACACTGCTTTTTCAGGCATGATGATGCTCTGTCAGGTATGAAAGTAAATGAAACAGAAACTGAGCGGCCCCAAAGGATTACAAAATGACGTGCTGTTCCAAGTTGTTGAAACATTTTCTTCACTAGACATGTCAAGTGTCGTATTGGAAATCCATTACACCTTGATGTCAGGACTAATACAAGCGTTTATCTGAAAAAGGATAGGCCATTAGTTTGCTGTGGGAGATTTGTTGTGTGGTGCTGCACCGTACTCAGTCTAGTCAGAATCATCCAAAAATGGATCCATTGGCAGTGCTTTTGAACGAGACTCCTGGCGAGAGGAGCAAAAGTAATCATTGGTGACAGAGTGTGGGCATGTCTGGTGACAGTTGACAAAACTTGAGAAAGGTTGTACTTTATGCAAATCAAAAGGATTCAAATGTTTCAAATGGTTTATACATAAGTCTCAATGAGACATGTTTTTAATTCCTAGGTGAGCTGAAATTTGTATCGATAATCGTGTAAAGACAATAGCAAAATTCAATTTGTTAAAGTTTGTTAAAAGTTTGTTGGGTTAAGTGCTCATTATAGCATGCATAACCATCACTGATTAATCTGCAGAAGTTGTAAATCATGGAAACATGACTGAGAGTTATTCTTTAACTTGTATGCTGTGTTATTGAATAGAAAGAACACAAGCCCTCCAGCTTTCGTAGGAAACATTGTGTTTCCATCCAATTATTTTTGGAAAATTGCATAAAAAAATGCTGATTATGAACGCCAAGGTGCATAACATTGTGGGAATATGCATAAAAAATTTAGTAGTATAGACTTTTTATAAGAAAAATGTGCATAAACTTTGATTGAATGCATTTATCGGATTAATCCCAGCACCTCCCAGAACTGATTGGATATTGTGTTTTGTCTACGTGTTCTAAAACCAAGTAAGTTATTATATACGGAAAGGTCTTTTCCTAATGCAGCAACTTCACGGTTTTTTAGATATTTGATGCCAGTTTGTCAGGAAGTGACTATTTTGTTCTCTTGGACTCATCGGATGGAAACTGTGCTTTATTTGCAAATATTTTATACAATATTCCAGTGTTGTGCATACATTTACATCGTATCTTTGGATGGAAACATTGTTACAGAAAGAATGAAAATTAGATTTGTAAAAAAAAATGTGAATAAATAAAAAATGCAATTCGAGATATAAGAGTTTGCTGTTAGCTGAAGAGAGAAAAGCCTCTCCCTTCCTCTCAGAGCAGCTAAGCTCTGTATTTAGGATTTATAGAGGTTTTCAAACAATATTTGGTCTATTCCTCTCAAAGTTAATAAAATAAAGGCTTGTTCCCAAGCATAAGAGGGGAGTCAGGGAAATTTAGTGACATCACGTGTGACAACAGTGTATACAGGATTTATAAATTTGAAGCATCTTAGTGGCCATATAGATAGCTTTGAAATTAATGTATTAGAAATTGGATGTGTAACGAAGATATTCTGAATGCAATATTATGATTTTCAAAACATTTAGAAAAATCGACTTTATGTCCCACAACTGTCAATGTTTAGTCAAGTTCTAATCCCTTTGTATATTTTAAAGAGTTTACTCTGCGTGATTTGTTTGTGCTAAGTACTTTTAGTCATCATACAATTCTAAACATTTTTAAAGCAAAGATTACTTCATTCATTCTGTCTTCCAAGTACTCATAAATCTAAATGGGGGCCAAATGGGTCTACCGCCGTTTGTTTACAGCGGGCACAAGAGAGGGCTACACTCTGAACAGGTCCCCAAGGCCACAATCAAGGCCAAATCCCATCAGCATTTACATTTCTATTGACTTCTTGGGACAAATCTACCTGACAAGCCTGTTTTGGGTTATGGAAAGAGCCTATAGTGCCTGGAGGAAACACATGCAAGCATGGGAATTAACTCTCTGTTCGATCAACCTCTCAAAAGGCTCTCCATATCTCTTTAGACTCTGCCTCAGTAGCATTCCTGCGCCACACTGCAAATGTACACAGATGATGTGTTCAGTTGAAAGATTAAGTATAATACTTAGTGTACATAGCATAGTATTTGAAATCTGTTTGCACGTGTGTTTAATACATAAGGACATAGCATCAGTGTGACAGATGGAGACCAGGGAGATGAGGTCTATAGATAATCCTCTGTTTGCATCAAGAGAATAAATGAAAGACCAGTGCATTCAATCACTGCCATGAACTGTATATAGACTTTGTTGTAAAGGTTTATTGCTTGATTATCTAGGCTGATGTTGAGTCGCTGCAGACTTGCTCTGTGCTTGTTTTTCCAGGTACTCTCTTTCACACTTTTTATTTCCCATGTGACCATGTGCCTTAAGCACACACCAGGCAGCCTGGCAGAGTGGGCTGTAGTGGGTAATGCCTCATGTAATGAATTAATGGATGGAAAGAACCATTTCTATGTGACCTTTGAACCACGCCTCGTGGATGATGGGCATATTTTTACTAGAGGTTGCATTTAACAGATGGAGAAAGCATTGCTTGGTTCAGTTAAACCTGATCAGAAAGTCACCAGATGGTTCCATCTTTCTTAACACAGTGTTTGCTGTCATTGATCTCACTCACTAAATCTCTCTTTAATTGCTAGTCCCCCGTGTGAATGTTGCGAAACAGGAGAAGCGTTTTTAGGAATACAGCTCACCTCTTAGTTCAGGATTCTTTCTCGGGGGAGGATATGTGCAATGGACTTCTCAGTCTTCCAGCAGAGTCTACTATAAATCTTTTTGGAGGGGAACAAGTGTGAATCTGATCCATGGCTGTCATCAGTGCTCATGGTTTAGACAGAACAAAGCACATCTATAATGAATTTCTCCTGTGACCCAAGAGTGCCCTGACCGGTGAAAGAAGAGCCCAAAGGACTTGCTTTAACTGATTTACAACACACTCTTTCCACCAATGCAGTGTCGGCTAAAACCTTACACATTGACTTCAGGCTGAGATAAATCCTTCTGGGGAATCATTAAGTGTAAATTAGTGTTTTACTTTCGGCAAACAACCTAATCGTTGGCAATAGTCACAATGGACAAGGGTGATTCCCAGGAACTGAATGCATGAGGTAGAGATCACATGATTAGACTGTATCCGAAACAGTCCAGAATCAAGATTTTAAATCGTTTAATAAATTAACTCTATAAACTGAAAGAACTGTTGCGTTGTGAGCATTACTGCAGATTCTCAAATGTTAGATGTTATCTTTGTTTTTACAACAGATAAGAGATTCACAAATTTGTTTATTAGATATCAAGCTTGCATATGCGATTGAAGTGATTGAAGAGGTGAGGTATAACTAGGGTGAAATGAATGAGACACAGAACAGAATGAATCATTGCTTTTTCTGAACTTGTTTGGACAAACTTCACTAAATGCAGATCATAGCATAGATCAGGGGTGGCGAACCAGTTAAAATCCCTCATCCCTTGAAAAAAAATAAATCAAATGTAAATCTGCCTGTTCAGATTGAATTGTTTTTCACTCATCTTCATATTTGCACTTAGGTTTATGCTTTTTGTTTTATATTAAATTCACTTCAATAAGGTTGTGCTGCTCTAGCTCCAGTGGTCAGATATTGGCGCTTCAGGATGAGAGTTGGTCTAGCTTGGCTTACATTAAATCACGTGAGAGGAGGCATAAGAATGACATAAAAATGCATTTGAATGAATCCCTTTAAATGATTTTTTTTTTTTTCACAAAAAGCACAATCACAACTGAATAGCCGCAATATAGCAGTCAAAGAGCCACATGTGGGTTCGCCACTCATGGCATAGATCACTGAATCTAATGAGATGAAATTCGAATGTCTTGAAATTAGTTGATAGAAGCTTATTTTAATTTCATTGATTATGACATTAGAAAGAGAAAAAAGCTCTTGGCAAAAGGCTGTAGAAAATCTGGTTGAAGCATCCCCACCTTCTGCTATTGGCACGTTTGTGGCTAAAATAAATGTGATTATAATGCTGCCATGCTCCAGGGGGCAATTGAGTACATTCACCAGGCTGCGTCAGACACTCTTGTTTCTATCCATTATCATTCTAGAAAACTGTAACTATGACTGAACTGTGTGATTATGGAAGAGTCCAGTTTAGGAATAATATTAAAACTCATTTTCAAGCAATGGTAATGTTCTTCATTTGGCAGGAATTTTATTTTTACCAGCCAAGTCTTCTAGTTTTTATGATAAGATGTGAACAACATTTATGGGTTAGAAGGCACATAATAAAATCTTAATTGAACAGTAACAGTGCATTTTGTGTTCTTAGAAAGGACTGAATGCACATCCACATTATATAAAGTATTTCCTTCCTCCGCATTGATCATAATAAACCTGATTTATTCTGCAACACAGCGTTTTGGCTTGTGAGCGGAATATGGTGTTTATGCATGCTTAAAATATCCCAGAGTATGTCTCAGATGGCATGCAGAGAATGTCTAACGGCAATCCCCATGTGTGTGACGTTAGAGAATGGATTTTACAAGGGAAACCCCTCTGTATTCAAATGAGTCACGAACAGCTCCAGCAGACACACGACAGAGAGATTCTTTACTATGTATTTTAAACTCTCCTTAACCTTCCGGTAAGTCTCACACTTTTGCTGATTTTAAGTTTATGCTAATAGATGCAAAACAGTTTAATATTTGGAGCGCAATCAAGACGTTCATTCTCTCATAACTCAAAATAGAACTCTTAAACACAACATGCAAGCTTGAGATTTAAGATCTCCAGTAAGAGATACTAAGATCAAACAAGATTATATGTCTATATTTTAATATAGATCATTCAACGCTCTTAAACCACAAGCTAATTTTAAATATCCATCAATAGCAGACATTGCCTGGGAATTCACCACATGATAGTATAACTGTTGGAGTGATCTCCTTGTGCAAGATTTTAATGTAACATAGTGTTTAGAGAATTTACCAGGCAAAAATAATAGTAACATTTTGGAGGGTATTTTTTGGAGGGACATTTCTATCTGTCATTCAGTATGTATTCAGTGTTTATCAATCATTCTATTCGTTGAGATCCTTGATTCTCTTATATAGTTGATAAATAATAATAATAAAAAAAAAAGATTTTATTTTTAGCACCTTTCAAGACACCCTAGGACACATCACAAAGACAGCATTGAAAGGATAAAAAAAAACAAAAGTTAAAATGCCACATCACAATGAAATCCTTGGACAGGAAGGTATTTAGCATGATCCCAGGTGTTCCAAAATGTGGCACAACTAAGAATCTATTCTCCAAGCAATGAGATAAGTGGAGAGTTGGTGACCAGTTGGAATCCATAATGGGAGGGACTGAACAGACGGAGAGTAATCCTGATCATTGCAAGAGTTTTTACCAAGCTGTTTGGGGATGATCTTAACATATTTCGCTCAGGCAGATGTACTGATAATCTACTTTGGTCTTATCCTGTGTCCATGCCGGTACAGGTAACAAGTAGATGCTCTACTGTTTATAATAGCTATTTATCAGTACCAGAAAATATGATGGTTGAAGTACACTCAGATAAGTCCAAATCAACTTCTTTAAATGCATTTTTTGCACTGTTCAAAAATACCAGACATTAAATGTTCAAAACTGGATTCCCCTAAATGTATCCCCTTGTTACAATTGTAGACCAAAAATAAACAGAAATAGCACAAATAACTCCTAATAATTCCTACTCTGGATTTCAATAGATCAATCTCCATTGAAACTTGTTATTCTTATTTGTTTAGCACACAAGCTGTCTTTCATGTTGACAACTTGTGCCTTCAGAAGTTTGCTGAAATATTTTATCTTTGTTGAAACTAAATAGTAGATTTTTTTAGTAGGATAAAAAATGATCACATTTGAAATTAAGAACAAACGCTAAAACTGACAGAATCAGGTTGTCTCGCTGTAGCAGAAACTTATTTAGGATGAAAGGTCAGAGGAAATCTCTGTGATTAATCTCAGCTAGAGTTTCCCCAGACACAGGTTGGACAGAAGAGCACCTTTTGACACTCAGGAGAGTGAATGTGCCTGACAGCGTCTCAACATAGCTCATCAAAGCACTTCTCATTAAAACGCAGTGAGTGTGAGCCTTTTCCACTGGGCCTCTTAACACTATCTGTGAATCTGACCACTGTGTGCTCACAGCTCTGATTCCACAGCCCGAGGTGCGAAAGGAGCCTTTTTACAGGACTCCCAGAATTTAACTGAATTTTAAACCCAGGTATTTGAAACTGAATCAAAAAGTCTAGCTCATAGGTGTTTCTGGAGGACTCATACCAATACCGGAAGTAGTTTAATGACATCATTGTCTCATTCACATAAAGCTCACATGATGTTCATGAATTATGTGCCAATCACAGCGGCTGTTTTAAATTTAGAACGATTTAGTAGCTATTGTTTCATTTTTGTTTCAAATATAATGTGTAGGTTTCAAAAAGGTTATTAGTTATTAAATAAATTATGACCAATAAGTTGCAAGGTAATTCAAATTAAAACGTGAGAAAACCTCCAATCATCTTTCAGCCTCATTTTACAGACCCCAAATCGGTGCCATCTAGTGGTTAAAAGAAGGAATAACTTTGGAAATACAATGAAATACAATACCTGTGATGTGGCTTGTGAGTTTTAAAGTTCTGGTCGAAAGGAACTTGGAACAGTGTATAGAAGATGTTTTTTATTTACAATTTTCACATTGTTTTGGCATTGTCTGCTTTTTTGCGGGATGTATGAATTTTTTTTGTCTCAACACTTTTGATTTTTGTTATAAAGTGACAAAATTTACGACTCTAAATTTTATTAATTTTTTTTTCTAATTCAGGTTTGTTTATTAATTATTGTCTAATATAATAAAAAAAATATTTAAAAAAAAAAAGAAGAAACTGGGTTGTGATAAAAACAGAATGTTTTAAATTAAGCAAATTTTGTAATAAAAAAATAATGTTTGAGCAAATTTTGTAGTAAAAAAAATTCTCACAGTGATCATGGACTTCTTATGATTAAATTCACTAAGGACACTTGACAAAAAATATCCTGAAAAGTCAATAAATCTATCGACAAAGTTGCTAAGTTGGAAAAAATGACATACCAATCTAGCTTTATTTAAGCCCAAAGAACTGTAAAAAACAGACCCTCACTCAACCCTTTTACGTGTTCTAAATAAAATCAAACAACCCCCTTTAAAATCCTGGGAATAGTATTAGCTGCTCCACTTTTAAACAAACATGGAAATAAACTTGGCCTGATCATTCATCAGAGCTTTCTTTGGCACATCCTTTAAATAAACTCAGAAAACAAATACAATAACATTTTCCGTCTGCTCTCTCAGGCATAGGCTTCCTGCTTGATTCTTTTCCTCCTTAGACACAATATAATAAATCTCAAACTGTGTTAAAAATGTCCTTGAACCATGGCACACGGGGCACACTCTTGGATGAATAAATATTATTGAAATTTCAAAAACCTCATTTTTCAGAAAGTGTAACTCATATAGAGCTGCCTGCCCATGCCACACATTTAAGTACAGTAACTTGTGATGAAAATAAATCATTTATGAACCAGGTCACCATGAGCGGAGGTCAAGAATATTTCCTGCCACCCTGAGTATTGATTAATTCTCCTGTTTCAGGAATACAGCCTGCTCTCTGAAGCTTCCAGGAGCCAAAATAGAAGATAAAATTACATCTCGAGAAGAAGTCTTAAACAACATTAATCAAGCTGAAGACACTGCGGGGGTCACATGATATACCACTTAAAGCACAAAAGGCTGGATTCTGAAGTTGATAGAAAGACGAGGATGTGATAGAGCTGCAGAATGTGAATTTAAACCCTGGTCATTCATCTCAGTCATGCTCCAGTGTGTTTCCCTGACCCCAAGCATATTACAATTGTCCGAGCTCACATTTCGCACTTCCTCATCCAGCACGAAAGTCGATTCTGAGATCCATAGTCTTTTTTTAAGATTAAGTATCTATTAATTTTTACATTTTGAAGGACGTTGTTTGAATCACTTACATCCCAAAAACAACAATCAAGAAGCAAGAACATACAATATTTAAGGGTATTTTGAAGTGTGCAATTGAAAACAACATGATTAATCAATGAGCAAGGGTCATGTGTTGGACAAATTTTTAAGTTTATTAAGAGACCCTTTTGTTGTTTGTAAACAATGATGTTACGATGAATGAATGCACATCATGGCAACCGAACTATGGCTGATAAACATACATGAAATAAAGAGGACGCTGCACACACAAGCATTTTTTTAGTTAAATCCTCTCTCCAATCAACACGATTGATCGCCTACAGCCACAGAATGCTCTGGCTCTTCTGAAACGGCTGTGATCCGGTCAGAATTCTGTAAAACATTTTGAAGCTGAAAACTGTGCACACAGCAATTTAGTCATTCACTCATTCAGTTTTCAAACTTTCCAGTAGCTAGTTGTGCATTTTTGCACAGGTTCAATATTTTTTGTAGGGATTTCTAACTATTACAGAGGTCTTCTGTACAGTGGACCATTAGTGCATAACATCCGTATTCTGCTCCCGCCCTGAATTTAATGGTTTTTGTTTGATTTTGAAATGCGACCACTTTTAGTGAAATATTTCAAAGTGTGCCTAGTGCTCCCGTGAAGTTTAATCTCATCTTTGACAAAAAAAACAAAAAAAACATTACTTTTTAGGCCCTTATTCGCTTGGGATATATATTACTTAGAGACCTCAGATAACTGACCCCTTGTCCCTTCAGCTATATTTTTTTCTTTGTACAGGATAAGGAAAGCTGACCATTTTATTTTAACTTACAGACATCTCCTGTATGTTATAGAATATTTTATTATCTCTTTAATAATGTTGAATCAAAGTGTAAGAACACAGCAATAGCGCCAATTTATTTCAATGTAAACAGATAAACAAAAACATTATGCTCAGCTTAACGCGTGCACGGGGCTCTGTTCTGTGTCTAGAGAGAGAAAGAGATAATGCGCCACTACCCCAGAGGGCTCTTATATACGCCCACAGAAAAGATCAGAACTTATTCTGGGTCACTGGGTGACGTATTAGATCTTTATATCTTTAGCCAAACAAGCTTACAATAATTAGCTTTAACTTTACCAATAAGACTAAATATTATGATTTTAAAAATTTCTCTCACAGATGTAATGGCTATAAGCAACTGCTTGAAAAGGAACAACATTTTTACATACATCATGTTTTGCAAACCAGCTTTGCGACAATCAAAATGGCTACTGCAAATCAAAAATGACTGCAAATTAACAACACAATTAAAACACAACATATTTAAATTTGTATGTGTTTTTTTATTTGCAATAGTGCTGTACACACAAAGTTGATTTGGTATTGTGTTGTGCATTAATGGGCCACTGATCCTACAACATGAATGCAAAAAAATGGAACTCGGGGAGCTATTGGGCTCTTTTAGATGCTAGAGCTTTTGGTCGAAGACTGACACATCCAAAAACTATGGTGGGCTTTAGTGTACAAGAGACCCAGAAATTAAGAAAAAGGATGTCTTAGTATTGTGTAAGTTTCGACATTGACGAAAACCCATGGTTGTTTTCCTATACTTCCTGGTTTCTTCACACCTTAAAATAACATTTATAATGTCAAGTCTGTCATATTTCCAATATACCTTACAGTCCAATAGTGTTCATGATGATTCAGTTCATGAGAGTGGAGAGCCAGAGGACCGTCGAGGTTTTCAGATATGTTCTTCTTTTGCGTAAACCTCTAGCATGTAAACAAACTCACTAGCGCCCCCCGTTCTGTTATTTTTATTTTTGTTTTTGTGTTGTGCACTAATCTGTCACCATGGGTATCTTTGCACACACACACACACATGCACACACACACACACACACACACGCACGCGCACACACACACACGCACACACACACACACACACACACACACCACTATTGCACATGAAATATGGCAGTAGCGTTGTGCACTCAAAGTCGATTTGTGTTGTGTTGTGCACCAATGGGCCACCATAGCAAATACTTGGCTAATCATTTGTTAGCAAAAAAATGGCACAATAGATACTGTGTAGAAAATAATGTTATGTTAGCTGGGATTTTACTCCATAAAAAACATTAGAATCCTTTCAAATAATGCAAGTACAGAATTGCTCCCAGTATACAGCACAATCCAATTAGATTTCAAGTTTAAAACTGACACCAAAAAGTATTTTATTTTTAACCAAATGTAGAACTTTGTGTTCTGCCATTTCTATTACAGCACCGCAGTATTTACCATTAATTTGGGCTACAATTTAATCCATCCACCCACCTTCCCAGAGATGGCTTCAGCCTTTTTATCACGTCAACATTTCCACTTGGTACCTGCTAGAAACACACTGGAATGTTGGATAACCTTTTAACACATAAAGACCCACAAATTGTATTTGTGATGTTCTTTTCTTAAAATCTATTAGCAAGTGGCTAGAGTTAATTATGTGCAAGCTGAGGGTGAAGCATGTATTACAGGCCTCTTGACACATGGTGCATCATGTCAGTGATGAAGATGGAGGTCATAGAGGACTGGTGACTAATGCCTGGAGAGTAGATCACACAGAGACTGGTGTGAATAACTGCTCTAGACACTGTTTACCAGCCAACCTCTTTCTTTTTTTCAAACCAATGATTGAAAACAGAAACTAAGTTCTAGGGTCTTATTACAAGCACTTATTATACTGGGAATGACTGGCAAGTGATGGCAAATGTCATCATGGCTTTAATATTCTATAAGTGATGCTCAACATAAATCTCTAGAGCATGGCCCATCCAGCTCTTATATTGCTTTTTTCAATCTACCAATCAAACTTGTTTAAAATCAAATTACACTTGAGATTTTACAGGGGCACGGTAGTTTGCACAGTGTTTTAAAAGGTTCTAGGTTTTTATTCTGCAATAACTTCCAACTGTTAACACGGCTGTCTTTTACTGCCTTGTATTATCAAACTTTTTATATGCAGTAAAATAAATATTATACAGCATAGGACTCAAGTAAAATCTTGCGTAACTGGACATAAAGTAATATTACAACATTTACAGCCAATGCCTCATTGAAATGCGTTGAAAAAAATTTAAGCATTTGTAAACATCTAAAGATCACAACTCTGTGATGAATAGCTTGAATATATGGTAAAAACAAAAGTATTAAAAAATACTGTCAATATCATGTGACCAACTCGTAGATCTTTGGTACACCTCAGACTTTTATGACAAATATTCTGTCAAATGTGTATTTCACACCAATGTTTTCTACGTTTTCTTCATTTTCTACATCTCATCTATAATACTATGTACAAGATTAAAGTACTGCACACCAATTTGGACACATTTCTTGTCAGAATTTTTGTGTTACCATATTATTTGTAAATATATCAAACGGTTTCATATAATATTTAAAAATATGTAGTTTTGTATGAAAAGGATTTATGAAGCCATTTTGTCTGAGAGTGGCGCCTGTGAAAAGTGGGAATAGTAAAAGCTACTATGAGACTAAACACAGAGTTTTTGAGTAGCAATATTCTCAAAACACTGATTATTACATAAAGCATTTAAAAAAAAATTAAGCATGTTGTACGCAAACGTTCCTTAATGACATTTACTTTGCTTTTGTTTTGAACACATTTGAATGGTGATATTATGCCGGTGAACAAATGTACCATTTTTCCAAATTAGGACCAGAAAATTAAACACATACAAAAATAATGTGCAGCTTGTTTAATTTCAGGTAATCACTGTAAATTTTACATTTATTTTTGTATTTGTAGAAAACAAAAAACAAATGTAACGTAAAAACAAACAAAAATCTGTCATTTTCCAGTATTTTTATGGGAGCTTTTTGCAGTGCATGCACACAATTGCACACTATTACTTGATTGATTTGCTATAAACAAAAATGCCTTTACTTGTGGTATGATGGATTTCATTTAGTTTAGTTTGCATTATTTTATTGTAAAACCAGAGTTGAGTCCAAATATCAAATTTAAACAAATAACCCTAATGGAGATCCCGTTAAAGTATTCAAAATCATTTAACCATGTGTCCTGTGTTTACCAGTATAGACAGAGTGAAGCTGAGAAGCTAAATTCACACCTCTGCCATTGTGCAGCTATATCCCACACAAAACTGTGAGTTTGTTCTGGATATAGATACATCTCCCACACAGAGGCTCCTGCTTCACTGCATCAGATGTGCTCGATGCTAAAAGCAATGAGAACCAGAGTGCCATCCCGTCTATTCTTCCGTGAGAAAGCCGTATATATTGCTAGTTTGATCATCTTCAGACCTGATGATACTCCTGCTGCGTGTGGGCTTCCATCCAGAGAGGAACACATTGACTTGATACTATCTTCAAAAATCGTTCTTCTTTTATGCAGTTGGATCACACTTTTATTGCCATTTAATGTCATTTAAATTAGTTCAATCGAAGTAACTTAAGATACCGTATATATTCCACTCGTGAGTCCTTTATGCACTTGATACAGTCTCATTAATACACTGCAGTGAATCATTATGGCTTTGTAAATGTTTTTCAGTAGCTTGAGTTTTAAATGAGCGAGTGCTGTCCTGCAGACTGTGGCATAAATAAACATGAGAGATGTTTTAGATCGTCCCATAAGGCCCAGCCTTTTCATTTCGTAAAATTCAAGCGTCTTGAAACACGTCCAGGGTTTCTATTTGTGTCTCGTATATTTAATCTGAGTGTTCACAGAGCACTGTCAAGTCTGATTGGATGAAATCTGGTGGAGTTACTACTGTGTGCTTTTATGGTCACTATAGTCTCTCTACTGTTAGGGTCATTATGCAATGAATTTCTCACACCACCAGGCTTCAGAAAAATCAAAAGCAAATCAAATGCATTAAAACCTCAGTGAAATAATATTTTTGAAGGTCTAAACAGGCCCGAAAAGTCTCAGAATTTCACACTTCAGAGCTTGTGAAAATGTTTTTCTGATTGTGGTTTGAAATGTTGGTGTGACAAAATATTTCAATAGCGCCACCATGCGTTTCTGCTTATGTTGCGTTATTTGCAAAATAAAAATTTGGCACATGTGTAAGTACTATATGTAGATTGCATTTCCAAAATCGACAGGAAGTTGGCCATTATGCCAAATGTTACTGTCAAACTTTGACCAACTCTGCCTAGAGATTTTATCGGTTTGTCAGATAAAGGCATATGGGAATCTTTTTTATCATTTTGCCTTCGAAAGTTCCTTTAACAGGAAGTTGTTGTAACTCAGACATAAAGTGAACTATTGGAACCAAATTTATCAACTGTTATCAGTCCATGTCTGAACACATCTACAATGTACTCTCTCGTTTATAGCACCACCAGGTGGCCATAGGAAATACAAAATTTAATGTTCATAAGATACTTCTTTTTCTTTTTTTAAACAATTTTGAATCATGAGACCTGACATGTTGGCTGAAACAATACAAGAATCTACTTAGACTTCTAAACATTTAGATTTAATAGCACCACCTAGAAATCATGACACTTTGACACATGGTTTTCATTGGTGATAGCAATTCTTGCTTGAATACATCTTCTAAATAAGTATTGGTGGTAGTGCATACTGCAACAAACTGGCCATCGAGAGACTTTTTCACATTCTCACTTTTGGTTTTGTAGATTTTCATCTTCCATTTTTGGTAATTAACCAATTACCTTTTTATTTTTTTCATTATTTATGAGCCATATTTTTGTTGTCAATGGAGGTTGCTGTGATAAAAAAAATGCATGAATAATATATTGTTTGTCAATTAGTATGTTACAAACATAGCATTCGTTTCCTCATCGTTGTCACAAAGGAAGTTTATTTTCTAAAGCCTGTTTCCAGGCTTTACTTTTTTGTAAAGTTGACAATTTTAACATTCATTCATTCATTTTCATACCCGCTTCTTCCCTTTCAGGGTCGCCCTATCTCCAGCACACATTGGGCGAGGGGCAGGGGTACACCCTAGACAGGTCGCCAGACCATCGCAGGGCAACATTCACTCACACATTCACACTGTGGGGGAGTACCGGAGTACCTGGAGGAAACCCACGCAAGCACAGGGAGAACATGCAAGCTCCTTCCAGGAAGGTCACCGGTGAGCCTCGAACCGATAACCTTCTAACTGGAAACCCACTGCGCCACCATGCCGCCGCAATTTTAACATGAAGTGTGTAATCTTTTCATGACTTTAAGAGACATGCAGGAGTGTGCGGCAACCAATTTTTTTCACAGATGACACATTGTTGCCAGAAAGCTGGTGACTGAATGCTGCTCCCTGCAATAATCACACAGATTATTTTACAAACAGTAAAAACAACTTAACTTAAGTTTCTTGCGGCCTATCACCATGGTTTACCTTTGACCAAGAATAGAATTTCTAAACAAAGCATGAAGACTTTGTTACCAAGGTTTAAGAATATTTAACTGAAAATGTGTCTTTATTTAGCTTAAACGTGTAGACAACTATCAGCTAAACACATTGAGGAGAGAGACAAAGAAGATGGGGAGGGTAATGGAGGAGGAGGAAAGAAAGGAGAGATAAAGAGAAGTTGTTCCCTTTGTGAAGAACAGAAGACAAAGAGGGCTAACCTCTGTATGCTACTCTATTTAAGGAGCTTGTAACTTCCTTGTTGTGATGCATAATATCCTGTTCTGTCTCAGGAAACTAGAAAATAGAATTACGAATGAGAAATAATATCAGAAAATAGGATTAAGAATGAGAAATAAAGTCAATTGTGTCACTAACAACATTTCTGAATATTGCATTAATTGTTTATTCTTTCTTAAACAGGGATAGATGGTATGGAGTGCTCTTTACCGACCGACGGACGTCGTGTGCCTCTAAGCCAGCTCTCCCAGGATAGTTTTCGAGAGTGCCAGATAACCCTCACTCTCACTGATTTCCTCATCATCATTTTCTCGGGAATCTCTGTCTCGGTGGCTGCCATCATGGCCAGCTTTTTCCTGGCATCCACTGTTCACTGTTTTCAGCGATGGAGCAAGGGCACTAAAGGAGATGAGGAGGAGAGTGAAGAATGAGGCAGAAGCTTGGAACCGAATGACCTTCAGTTTGGTTGCCAGATCTCACCAGAGCAAACAGCATGAGCAGGTAGAACTTGAACTTTGAAGAAAAGAAAAGAAAGCACGGAAGCCCTTCCCTCACAATCAAAGGATAGCAAGCCTTAGTATGCACAACTTCCAGGGATTCACACCTTAAAGAAAATTCTCTGAGATGTTGTTCTGCTTCAGAGTCCTCTGTGTTGTCCGTTGAGCTTCTTCCTTCTTGTAGTCATTATAAAGCTAGCAATTTTTACTCTTCTTGATTGTGCCAAATTAGCACAGGCTCAAGCTGCGATGATGAATGATTAATAGCTAAGCATAGTAAGACGTAAAGCACTGCTGCATCTTACAGCCAAGTATTAAAGATGGAAGCCATTTCCTTCTATTTGAGTATGAGCATAAAATGATTTCTGAGCATTAACTGAAAATGAACATTTGAATAGAGCTTAATGTGAATAGCTGTGTCAAATACCGCACTTTACAACGGTCCTATGTTCCACTGGCCCTCAAACCACCTGGTTCTTTCCAGATCTGCCAAAGAGCACTTTGACTGAGGGACTGAATATGGTCTATGTGCTTGCAAAGATAGATTTATTTTTCTTTAAAGAAATCCTGTGGTCTTAGCAAGAATGCAACTATTTAGCAAAGCTATGGTAATAATTACTTATTTACCCTCAATGTGACTATATCGATGAGATTGAAACAAATACATTTTACAGATATTGATGTATCATTCATGTTTTAAAGGTTGGTCTATACTTATAAACATGTTTTGTCCAAGAAATGTACATTTAATTAAAACTACCTTGAGGGATAGAAGTATTTGACCCCCTGCTAATTTCCAATTCTCCACAGACAAAGAAATTATTAATCCATATGTTTTATTGGCTTTTTGTCTATTTAAAAGTAATTAAAAAACTGATGTACATTTGTTTTTGACTAATCGATCTATCACTGGTCAGCTAGCAGTTCAAGAGCATCTTCTCAAAGCATGTTGCAGCTTATGACCCCCACAAAAAAAAAAATCACTTACACTATCAAACATGATGGTGGAAACGTTATTCTCAGGCGGTATATTTATGGCTAGGGGAAAGGACAGCTTCACCTCATTAAAGGAATATTGTACAATAAAAGCTAGTTGGCTCACTCAGGGCATTACACGTGGATTGCAGATGGGTTTTCCTGCATGACAACGACAAAAAAAAACAAGGATAGGTGTTACTTAAGAATGCAGGGTAGATGATTGAATAAATAAAACAGAGCAGACTTGTAGCCAAATACTTGAGTCACTATAAGTCTCATGTGCTTCAAGTCTTCTGTTTCCATGGATATATCTGCATTATTCTGACCTCTAAATCTTTCAATATCCTATATACAGAATGTGTCACAATACGCCATTTTGGTAAATAGGTGTGGGATGGATTTAGTCAATGTAAATGTAAACACTTAACTCCCAGAAATCACTTACCCTATATTTATTGGAAGTTTGATTCATAGCCTCCAGACACGTGGGTGCCAACTATAAGAATAATCTGACGCCTGTAATTGCCACTCTGGATTATACCGCAATGTATTTGTGGAGTGGTCAAAAACGTATTTTACTCACTTATGTGAAAATCAGTTTATAACATTTCTAAAATACATTTTTTTATTCTGTGTCCTAAAGTTGAAATAAATGTAAATTGATACGTATGGACTACTTATTTATTTACCCGTGGCTATATGTTCAGAAACAACAGGGGGTCAAATACTTCTTCCCCCACTGTTCATATTAAAATTGCCTTTGTGCTGTGAGGCAAACATTAAATTCCAACACCACATCCAAACAGTTAATCAGCTGAATTTGTGAATACAATATCAGTGTCTAAATATGTTTTAGGCTGCTATGTAACTGTCTGTGTGTTCAGATTGCTGTCTAGTGTCAATTATAGAGTGTATATCTATGACATACATTTCTATTCATAACATCTTCTCCATAGATTCTACAGTTGATTTATTAAATCAAAAGGCAAAATTGAGAGAGAAGGACCATTTGACTTTTGTGTCCACCACTCCCGATTTAATCTTTTGATTTCCAATTCAAAATGGCTTGAAATTAACTTCAATTTTTTTGATTGCACATTCATTATTGCAATTGTTTCATTAATCTCTCTCCATAAACGTGCTCTGGAAGCACTATTATCTGGGTAAGTTGTTGTCGTCCCCCCTTCTTCTTTTTTAGGCATGAATAATGAATTGGATGTGTGAAACGCAAGAGAGTGAGAGGAGAGACTTTGTCTTCAAAACATTGATAAAAAAGAAGCAATTCTGATTCAAGTCTTATTTTAAAGCTATCATACTCATGCAGACTCAGCCATCACATTGTGCTGGATGAGAGCAACACGGCTGCATATTAATGCAATGTAAATGTTGTCGTGTCAGAAGACGGTTGACCCATATGCACTATGGAATCTTTCAAAGCTGGACTGTAGCATGCTATCATCAGCAGAAATCAAACCTCCAGTGTTTAATGATTTTGAAATGTATATTTTTTTTCCACACATGTATTTGTAACTCTTTAAGTAACCAGAAATGGTCAATAGATTTCCAGAAATACTATTTATCTATATACAAAGTGAAATAAAGCTATACTTATTTATAAATCTGATTATAAAGGAATTTATTTTGCTTGGATTATGATGTAGGGGAATCAATATGTACAGTACACATGAAGTTTGGTTGTTGGATGATCACAGCAGGAGTTCCAAGTGGCATTTCAAAAAGGCTTTTAATTTTTTATGTTTAATCGAGCTGAAAAAAGTATTTTTGCAGTATACTTGCAGTTATTAAAATCAGGATATATTGAAACTCTTTTAGAATTAAATTGCTATCCATGAAAATGTCTCTTCAAACAAAGGTTTATACTTTTTATTATTGTGGTAAAGGTCCTTCATGTAAAATGTCTCTTCCAAATAAAAAACTGTGTGGATCTCAAAATGATTCTTTTTGCATCAAAGATTTAATTTAAGAAGCATGTTTTTACATCACCACATTTTTATTAGAGTTTCACAGGCCATGTCAAAGTTAATTATTAAGAGTTTTAGGATGCACAAAGAGATTTATATGAATAATTCTTGGACACTATCCATAAACTTTATTTTAATCAAATATCACTGTGTTTTTCTCCTATATGATATATTTAGCTTGAGATTTTTTATCATTTTAGCAATAAATCTTTAATAAATAAAGTGTTTTGGTAAAAGAAAAATACTGATGTAAAATAAATTCAAACATTAATAACAATAGTTTATATTTATTAATTTTCCAATCTCCAGCAAACATTGGCCGAGAGGCAGGGGTACACCTTAGACAGGTTGCCACTCCATTGCAGGGCAACACAATAGTTTACAATTTCTTACTAACTGGCACAAACTAATTCTTGTGGAGTTACTATATAATGTGTTATATAAAATATTTGTAAAAAAAAGAATGAACATGTATTAGAGCACATTATAAATTAGTAAAAAGGCTCAAAAATGGCACTTCTAAGGGTTAACAAAGGGTATACCACGGGTAATAAAGCTAATGGCGGAGTACACAGGTGTAACCATTAAACAATTGTATGAACAGGTGGAAGACTACAGAAGACAAAACACAGTTGTTTTAGTCATTTAAAATGAAAACATTGGCTGGCTTATAAAATCACTTTAGAGTCTAAAACAATCCTCAAAGGATGGTCATGATAAGCTACTTCGTTTACAGCTATTAAAAAAGTGCAAGAAAGGAAGTTTTAATATCATAAAACTTCCATCCATCCATCTATTTTCCAACCCGCTTATTCCCTTTCGGGGTCACAGGGGTCTGCCAGTGCACATTGGGCGAGAGGCGGGGTTACACACCGGACAGGTTGCCAGTCCATTGCAGGGCAACATTCACTCACACATTCACACCAAAGGGGGAATTTAGATTATTCAATTGTGTTTTTGGGATTGTGGGGGAAACCAGAGTGCTCACAGGAAACCCACGCAAGCACAGGGAGAACATGCAAAGTCCTTCCAGGAGAGTCACCGGTGAGCCTCAAACCGACAACCTTCTAACTGGAAGGCCACAGAGCTACACACTGTGCCACCGTTCCGTCCATCATAAAACTTTAATATCATAAATGCGTTTCGGAATATTCCATCATATTTTAATTACCTTCATTTGAAGTGTAGCTCAAGCCTTTCCCAGAAACTGCAAACCATACATCCCTTGTTCTCAGCGCTTTACATAAGGGGCCAGAATAAAACTCAGCCTTGGTTTGCCTGCTAAAATAAGCCAAAAATTAGAGACTTAGTCTGAGCTTTTTGGAAACATTCAACTAGGTAATCATACATCTGGATTTATATCAACAGTGAAGAAAAAGTGGGATTTGTCTGGACCATTGGACACTGGTGCTTGCCCACTGTTTTATAACACAGTAATTGGTCAGATTTCAATGTTTGGATTTCGCTCAAATGACTTTTAATAATCCTAAAAAGCACTATAATGGATGCTCAGTGATTTCAAAAGAACTGCTAATGGCCTCCTCCTATGAACTAGATGCTAAAATATATGCTCTGAATGAAAACACTGTAGGCAGTGTAGGGTGGACAAATCTCTCACGCAAACTTGATTCCGTTTCCATGGAGGCAGGGCCAGAGGTGGGAACAGTGGGATGGTTGCTTCTTTCTGCTCGTGCTTTTACTATATAGTTTTTGGATGACTGCTTGAGCCAGGTTCTGTCCCATCATTCAGTATTCAAAGCTAGAAAGCAGGTAGCGTCCATGGGGTTACTGAACCCAAAGCTCAGTCTCTTTTCATTAGCCAGGCTTCACACAGAGCCACTATAGGGAAGTCTCTTCAGATTAAGATGCTGCTGACCTCTATTTTCCACAAAAACACACTTGTGCTCAAACACTCGCAAACGTCAGCCTAATATAGTCAAGAGTAGCCAGAGACGTGAGCTGTAGATTATGCCTGCACAAAGAAACGGTAAGAGACTGTTCCTCTAGAACTGTTATAAATTTCAAACTCTGTTTTCCTTCATCCTCACAGTAACAAATGAGGTTATCAGTGAAGTGTAAATAGGCAGGTAATAAGACACACTCCTCACAATACTATCATTTATGGTAATTTATATACACAAATATATATGATAAATGAAATGAAAGTACAGTATACCTTCACAAACCTATTTTACTCAACTGAATCAAACTGGAGTTATGGTATTTTGGAAACACACTCTTCATTAGAAGGGTCTATGAACATATACTTATGTTGGTGCAACTAATGGAATGCATGCTTTCCCCAACAAACCCTGTAAAGTTAATAAGAAGTAAGATGACCCAGAAACCTGTTAGAGAGAAACAATGAAGGATGCTGAAGAAAGAAACAGATGCCACAAGAGATATCAGTGTGCAAAGGCTTGCTGCCCTTTGCTCAATCTTTCTGCATCCTCTGGGGCCTAAACCTGAACCCACATCCTCATTTACAACAAACAATTCTATAAGAAGGAAGGGATTTTTCTTCCAGTTTTTCACAATACAGTTCACACCTGTGAGGCTAGTTATGTGTTTGTGAGAGATAATTGGTTTAAATTTAGCATAAAGACACTATAATGCAGTATATCCTGTGATAGCATATATCAAATCAGAGAAACTTCTGAAAGATTATGAGACACTATTTTTCCAACTTTGCAATACTTCAGTTAAATGTCATTGTTAACATTGGTCTGGAATGGATCTTGGCAAACAAAACAAAACATGACATTAAGTTTTAGTTTTACTCTAATGCTGAACTGTCACTTTAGCTGTTTCTCAATCCAGGTTCTAGATGGCTTCGGAGGACCCTTCCTACCGAGCCTCTGGGCTGGGAGGATCCTCTGATAGCTGCATCAACCACTGGTAAACAGGACGTTTATCCGCATCTTCTTCTTTTGTTTTTTTTGTCAGTACTTTGGATCCCGAAATGAGTGAATAAAACTTTCTTGGAATATTCATATTTTTCTTTCATATGATTCTTTTTTATTGTATATTTCTTTTTATGTCTTTGAGAAATTTTAAGATCACTGTAAGTTTTTTGTTACTTATTATAATGTCGAGTGTTTTAGGGTTTATTTTTAATTGTTCAATTTTTTTTCTATTTTTTTAGCTTTCCTTTGTCTGTTATTTATTGTATTAAAACATGATCTATGGTTTTATTTTCTATTTAATGTTGTGCATAATTTAATCCAGAATGACGGCTGATGCTGTTTATAAGTTTTATAAACTCCTCTGTCTGCTTCTTACAATGACATGCACCAATATTTAGTTCACATTTAGTTGGTTACGTGTGTAACTGTTTTCAACGTCATACGTGTGTAACTGTTTTCAACGTCACAACAAGCAATATGTTTTAAATTACACCAATCAGCATTTAAAGAATCCCCTGAATAGTGTTCTTAATAAAAACTTTTTACGGACATTTAAATACAAATTCAATTCTATTGTGTGTTGATTCTGTTGAAAGAAAACCAAAAAAAGTGCAGCATTGTGGGATATCTGAGGATTGTCACGATGCATCCTCCTAATTCAGGGGAAAGGGGATAGCATTTGAAGGGTGCATTTCAAGGACTCTTCGAGTTTTGGCAAAACGAGTGACGTAAGTGGCCTTGAAATACGCACACAAAAGGATGCACACTTCTGGATTGAAACACATCTTTAATCTGCAGATTTTATTGTGCAGATTGTCTCATTAAATCATGAGTTTTGAGTTTGTGAATTGTGAGATTTGTGAGGTCAACTGAAACCCATTAAAAGGAAATGCATTTACCACATTATAAATGAAACTATTAAAATATCTTAAATGCAACTCTTACACACAATAACAATATATCTTAACTAAAATATAAAAACAGAATGAAATATGTCAATTAGTGAAATGAATATGAATTCATGACTTAGCTAACATGCTAACCATGCGGTCATTGATGCATCTCCTAAACATAACATTATTAAAAAAAAAAGAAATATACATTCTCACCACACTGAGAACAACAAAGAAACAACATTAGTGTGGTTTTACAAAAACTTACTCAAATTTTTTAAATTATGTTACTAAACTTCTCACATTTATATATGACCTGAGACAGAGTCAGACGTTGGGTCTAATGCACTTAAGAATCATTAGTCTCTTAAGGGTACAGAATGTAACAACCATTTTTAAATATATTTCATTAAACATTGTGTGCTTGTAAAAGAATGTGTTGTGCCTCTTTGCATAATGCACATCTTGATCTGCATTAGCGGAAATCTTGAGTGAAATTCTCAATAGTTTCTTTATGGTCCTACAATCTTCATTCAAAAAAGGATTGGCATTGCCCAACTTAATCCAGGTGAGTCACCTACCCACTGTGCCACCGTTCCGCCCATCATAAAACTTTAATATCATAAATGCGTTTCGGAATATTCCATCATATTTTAATTACCTTCATTTGAAGTGTAGCTCAAGCCTTTCCCAGAAACTGCAAACCATACATCCCTTGATCTCAGCGCTTTACATAAGGGGCCAGAATAAAACTCAGCCTTGGTCTGCCTGCTTAAATAAGCCAAAAATTAGAGACTTAGTCTGAGCTTTTTGGAAACATTCATCTAGGTAATCATACATCTGGATTAATATCAACGGTGAAGACAATACACATTGCAATTTTAATAAATTTTATTCTTATGGAAAAGAAGTTTAACAGTGTTTCTCCTGTCAGTAGCCTTGCTTTAAAGTCAGTAGCCTTACTTTAAATCCACTTTCTTTTTATAATCTCACCAAGAAGATAGATTACAGACATCTTACTTTACCTGGGAATCGCTCTGACAGATTGAGGGCACATGGGCAGCTTTATTATGCATGCGACCTGAATCATGTGTGTGGGAAGAAGCTGGTACCCACATTTCAACCACCTGCCATTTTGACCCTTGACAAACTTGACATTAGAAAGTATGAAAAGAAAAATCAATCATTGCATTCATCACATGCATAAATCAAAGCTCGAACAAACAGATTGCAGGTAATAATCCAGCATTAATTGCCACGTCTGGTTTTGCTGGTAATCATCTATCAAGCCTTGACAGTGATGTGGCCTTCTGTGAAGTGAACGATCTTTAATAGAATATTCCTTAGAGGCCACATCCCTATAATGTGATTGATGCCTGCTTGTCTTACTCAGATTCATTCTGTGAGGCGAAACTGATTGGACGGACACAAACAAGGAAGGAGACGGGCAGGAAGACGGAAAGAGGCCAACAAATCACATTTTACAATGAGTTTTGTCATCCTTAATGAGGTCAATCTATTAGCCATTCATCAAATACATCATGTCCTTTTACAAGCCTTTTGCTCAGCCACAATGAACATATAGAATTGAAGGACACCCCTGTCCTTGTCGAAAGACCTTAAACAAACATAATTTTTACTTAGTTGTCAATGCACCATAGACAATAATTCCTTTTTGTAGAGGGTGTGCATTGACCTTGATGTTCACACGGGTTAACACAGACTGAACTGACTGGCAACAATGGTTCAAATGGCTGGGCTTAGGACATGCTTGAGTTTAAAGAATTGCCCTTGGTTGTGATCCCCACGACTTACCAGACTTACCAGAATTTGAACTTGTGTATTTTAATCAAGTTTTAAATTATTTTGCACAACATATTGTATATGCATAACAAATAACACATCTATAATGACAAATTAAACTAATAAATAATATTTCTTCAACTTCGTGGCTTTAAATTACTTTAATTCTTATTTCATTTTGTAAAATGTTGAAAAACATCAAGATAGTGCTCACGTTAATCAATTTTAGTTTCTTACAGAGCTTTTTACAAGTACGTTTACAGTTTTTTATATTCAAATATAAAAATATATGTGCTTTTTTTTTTCAAAATTCACGTATTTTCTAATGCCAAAAAAATATATTCTAAAAGTGTTTTAATCTTCCACTGAAATTACTAGTGCATTTCATAGCGCATATACATCCTCCGGAGCACAGTGTTCTGTGACAGTAATCATAGTCATAGTTATGAATCCTCCACAAGTCACGTTGCTGCACTCACCATAGTGGTCCCAAAACAATGCTACATCACACGCTCTGTTTGTATGGATTACAATCTATCCAATCACTGAGTTGTTTGTGAGAATTACAAGGACATACATATGTATGAATGGTTTGTTTTCTTTCATACGCAACACTGACATACCTGTAGCTACCCAGCTAGCATTTTTGGGTTTAAAAGATGTCTAATAAAGGTCTAGTCATAGCCTAAACATTTAAGCTAAAATACGGCTAAATTTGGACTGTAAGCGAAAGTGCAGAAGACGTTCAAGCTTAGACCAAAACTAGCCTAACCCTCATTTATTTGGCTATTAAATGATTACATATGAATGTTTAGCAAACAGTGAATTAGGTTCAAGGCTAAATCATGGCTAAATTTGGACTGTAAGTGGAAGTTCAGAAAACGTTCAAGCTTATACCAAAACTAGCCCTCATTTAGGCAGCTATTAAACGACTACATATGAACGATTACCAAACAGTGAATTTGGGTCTAGGCTAAATAACAGCTAAATATGGGCTGCCTTTGAAAGTTCAGAAGACATTAAACCATAGACAAAAAACTCACCTAGCCCTCATTTAGACGGCTATTAAACGACTACATATGAAAGTTTGGCAAATTGTGAATTTGGGTAAAATAACAAAAGGTATGTTGTTCATGACATAATATATAAAAACCTCTCAATTAAACCTCTCTCTTTAGAAAGTTGATTTGTTATCTGTCTTGAAAAATCAACCAAGAGAATCCTTATTGTGTGAATGATCCATTTGATGTTTAAGAGCTTATATAAATAGACCATGAATCCATATGGCCTAAGCTCTGTTCAGAAGTGTGGAGTCCAGGGCGACGGAGGTAAATTGATCACAGTGCATTAGCCAGAAGATCTTGTTCTTACATCTTTTTAATGCCCTCTTTAATAGAGATTACGTTCACTCAATAAACTATGACTGCAATTGCTACTAATTTACAAGGCTGTGCAGAACTCTGTGATTTATTATTTCTTAACTGTAATTGCATGCTTTAAAAGAACTTAAAGGTGTATGTATACATTATTGCAGATGGCTTATGAAGTGAAGCAGAGTACCTGAATAATAAAGAGATTTAATGATATTACACTGCTGAAACTACGCTGCAGGGGGCAAAGGAGAACAGCAGTTTGATTGCAAATGAAGGTAAATATGTATTTTATAATACCTGTATGTTCTTCAACCAAAGCTACATTTAACAAGCTGCATTTCTTGGCAGCTTATTAAATAAACAGTGTCATTATAGCCTGTCATTTGTCATCCCTAATTATTGAATTTATTTTCCTTGAATGATGTAACATGAGACCACATTTTAAATCTTTATGTGAAAGTGACATTCGGACCAATTTATGGAGTGACCAATACAAGGAATTTGTGCTCTGCATTTAACCCATCCAAGTGCACACACACACAGCAGTGAACAAAACACACCATAGCTGCGGCATGGGGAGCTGTGTGGACTTGCTCAAGGACACCACAGTCATGGTTGTCACAGGAGGGAGAGAGTTTCAACACTCATACCACCTTTGACTCCCAGTGGAGCTGGGGATAAAACCGGTGACCTTTTGATCTCCAATCAATCACCTGATCCACTAGACCACAACTGCCACCCGCAGTGGTTATGTAAACGCATGCAAAAAAGGCTGGCATTTTTAATGGTCATGAGTTCTCATTGACCCCGCCTACTCATGGAAGTTGACAACTGCCTCGTCAGTGGGTTTTTTGGGGAGTAAAAACACCCAACAACATCTACAGGAGACATAATAGAGGACTTAACTAGATTACAGTCATGTAATTATGAAGTCAGTCCATAACCATGGATGGGATAATATTATTAGTGACATATAAAACATAGCAATAATTATTTGGTGATAAAAAAAAAATGCTGGATTCTGTTTGATCATTTTTGGGCAGTTATGTACAAATTTCTGTTCAGATACTAGGGCTGACCCAATCGGATATTGATATTGGATATCAGTCCTATATCAGCCAAAAACAAACATCTGATTTTTTCAGACGGCATTAACTCTAAGATATTAACTCTCTGATGAAAGTAGCTTCGCTTTCTAACAAAGTAGTTGGCAGTAATGCACCTCAATGTTGCTGCTGCCTATTAACATGACCAAACTCATCATAACATTTGAGACACCACAAACCATCAAAAGCAAAAGTTTCAGGAGATCACTGAGGTGAAAAAACAAATAACATCTCCCTCCCTCAATCAACCAACGATGGCGAAACATTTGTATAATATCCGAATGGAAAAAGTTGTATGGAGACAGCAAAATGAAACACAATTTTTAAACGGGCCCCTTTTAAAAAATGTTTATAGTGAAGCAGGTAGATATGAACTGCTGCCTACTTCTCAAGGAATATCACACATTTCCTCAATAACTCATTCGTACTTACACAACAAGTGCAGATGTACCAAAAGAGCACTTCCTGTTCTATCTAAGATCTATTATCACATAAATCCTTTTACCTTCTTCTCCTGAGCCTACAAATACAAATTACAAAGCAAATACCTGAGGAGGTCAGCTTTGTGTTGGCTCTCATGAACCTGATGTAACGTAGATAGTGGCTAGGGGCAAGAGAAGAGAATGATGGCTAAATTCCAAGTCAATGTAAATTACAAGCAGTGGGAGGCTGACACAAGTGTGCTCGAAAGCGGCAACAGAATGAATTCAAGCGAAAGAACAACCAATGTAATAACTTGATAGAATTGAATGCGCTGACTGTCTGGAAGTGCTTTAGGCTACGAGTATAAATACATGGATGAACTGTATAAATGGATCTAATAAGATCGAGTTACTATTCTGAATTTCTCTTATGAGGTCTCAAGTGAATTCAGTCTCTGACCTCTCACTCTTATCTGCTGCTGTGAACAAAACATTTCTATGAAATACAAGCAAAAAAAACTTAGTTAACTTGGTTTTTATTTAATTTACAGTGAATTTTTACACATTTTTGATGAACAAGTGGCAAGCTGTCTGTAAGCATATGTGAAAGCAAACAATGATTCAAATGTGCAGCATATGATGTGTATACGATGTGTAACAGGAAGCTTTATGTACATGACCAGCAGGGCTGGTCCAAGATCCAACTGTGCGCAATGTGGTCATCCATTGGCTGGTTTCATCAAAAGTATCTGGCTTCGGACTTTCACTGTCACTGACTAGCACTCTCCTACTATTGTACCGCTCTGACCGGCACTCTCCTACTACTGGACCACTCTGACTGGGACTCTCCTACTACTGGACCACTCTGACTGGGACTCTCCTACTACTGGACCACTCTGACTGGGACTCTCCTACTACTGGACCGCTCTGACCAGCACTCTCCTACTACTGGACCACTCCGACTGGCACTCTCCTGCTACTGGACCACTCTACTGGCACTTTCCTACTACTGGGCTACTCCAACTGGCACTCTCCTACTACTGGACCACTACGACTGACACTATCACCAAACATTTAAAAGTGTTCTGTCAATATACAGATTTAAATAAATGTTCAAATTAAAAAAATATTGAGCTGTACTCTTTCCCCTAATCTATCATGTGGTTGACTTCTATAATATGAACATGCTCCTTGTGATTGAAACTGTAGCCCTAAATATTAAAATATAAAACGCGGTTCAGAGTAAAGAATTATTGTACTCGAACCTTGAAAGTTATCAATAACGGTTATGAATTTTATACCAAATTCATTTTAACTGTAAAAATGAATTATTTTGCATGATTGTTATAGCAGGGTTAATTGTAGACGTAACATAATAACAAAGTAAAACCAAACCATGCAATTTAGGATTTGTTTTTTGTACCCCTATTTTATTCTTAATGCTTTTGCGGTACAGCGAAAGAACACAAGCGGATTAGTAGATTAGCAGATAGAGTGAAAGTCATGTGATAGTCCGAAGGTACCAGTCGAGTCACGTGTTAAGAATTTAAATGCAATGTGCAGCCAGAACCTTCTTTGTTTCATACATTCCACATTATTGTGGGTGTCATAATTTATGTCTTATACTTATTACAACATCAGAAATATCAGACGCATAGACGTATTCTTATCATCCAGTGCAACAGCCACCCTAATCAATGCTTATGTCACCGCATGAAGTTATTTTTTGTATTTTTTTTTTTTTTTACGAAAACAACTTGACTCCATAACCAGTAATCAAACTATTTGATTTCTCAACAACATTGGAAAGTCTTCAAAAGCTGTTCACTGTCCCCTAGGGGTGTAACAATATTTAGTGGGACGATATTCCGATTAGCAAATCTGCATTGTCGATAGGGGGCGTTAAGTTGAACTGAATATTAACAATATGTGTTTAACCTCACATCGAAATAGAGGACGCTCCAAGTCTTACGTCTGGCAGCACTTTGGTTTTCCAGTCGCACAAGCAGGGTTCCCCACATGTGTCACAGCAACAGCAGTGCTCACAGCTAAGCAAAACTTGCTGGAGCTCACGTCATCACACACCAATCATCGATGTGGTTAATAGCTTGATGGCTAGAACGCTATCTCGAAAAACCCACAGCCATTACAGCTGATCTTTTGAGCCCAAATGTGCAAAATGCCTGTAAACTTGAAACTATGAGTAGTGCTAACATTGTTAAGAAATGATAAAATCATAAACTGTCAAAAAAAGCCACCATTGTACTATCTGATGAGTAGGATATAAAAGCCACTCAGTGGTGCTCATCCCACATTTTCATAGCAACTTTGTACAGTAAAGAAATAGTGCGCCACAAATCCTGTCCTTTTTCTCAACATTTTTGTAGAGAAACAGCCCCCAGTGATCAGCAACCAACAGTATAAACCACTTGACATCCATGAATTTGATTTCTTTTGAGGGTCAGCCTCCTGCTTTCCTCTTGACGCCTAACAGGAAGTGACTGAACTGCAATTCCTCTACCAGCCACTTGAGGCTGGCTTCAGAAATGAGCAGGTTCTCGTTCACTCCCATGTTGAATTTGCCCATTGTTAGAGCTCAAAAACTCACATTTCCTCCCTTGGCTCCTTTTTTTGTTGACTTTTATCTCTAGACTTGACCTTCATTAACACTCTGAGGGGGTGATTTTTTTATTTGTTGATTTAAGATTTATCAAGCCTTAAATTTACATATACTTAAGGGGCGTGGATTCTTGAGGCGCAGATGATGGACAGTTCTTTCAGCCAGTCACGTCACAGCGTCTCTGGTGTCATTCATTCCAGCTAATTTCAACTTGGCTACTCCTTGCATTTTTTTGTTTCTTTTTTTAGCCCTTTGAGTCCGGGTCATGTGATAAACAAGAGACACATGTTTATCACATGACCCGGACTCTGCTGAAATATTCATTTAATAGTGAAAAAAAAAAAAACAGTGTATCTGCTTTTATTGTGAACAAGTGAACCAGGGAAATCTTTTGCATTGCGGGAGAACCCTTCAAGTGGCCCAGCTTCAGTTGTGCTGTTTCTCTCTCTTTGCACTGGCTTCTCGTCAGAGCCTGTCTCAGCTAATTAGCACATGATGCACATTCACATGTCCCCTCTGAGTCCATCTCTGAGAGTGTGCAAAAAACAAGAGGAGACAGGAATAGCCTGAGTTGCAAGTACAACTAAAGTATAGCTCTGGAATAATTTTAAGGATGCATGGGTAGTTGTTTAAAATTGTGCAAATTAATTAAATTTCCTGTTTAATAGATCCGGCAGAGCTCAGTTCGTGGTCTGATTGGCTCATTTCCTCATCCATGGTAATTCAATTAGAGCATTTGTGTCAAAAAGAAGGAAATCACCGTATGGTATGGTTCTTTTCAGCCTCATAGTGTCGACATCCTTCACAGTGCACACAGATCTTGAAGTGGCATAGTGATGAAAACAAAACTAGACAGTGTAAATTAGACAGTGATACTTAAGAGTGCACCATCAAAACTTCTGATACCTTGTATTAAATTATCCAAGAAGTACAGCATTTTCTTAAACACAAAATCCGTATATTTTCTAGTAGGAGGATGACTGTCTTGCAAAAGAACAGTGTGTACCTCAAACATATTGTATATCCATTTTTTCCACTCACTTATTCTGCATGGTGTTATCTCCAGCTCACATTGAGTGTACTTTAGCATTAAGTGACACCATTGTGTGCACAGAAAAGGCTTTTTCCACATTACTCGTCCATTTTGGGTAATTACTCCCATCTTGGGTAGAGTGAGCTGAATAGGTGAACGATGCAGAGTGACACCATCTGCAGCAAGATGATGTTCTAGGTCTTTGGAGATGGTCTGTGGGTTGACTGTGACTTTTCTCACCATCCTGCACCTCTGCTTATCTGAGGTTTTTCCTGGTCTTCCCCTTCAGGCCTTAACAAGACTTGTGCTTGTGGTCTTCTAATTCCTCACAAAGTTCCACACTGTTAAAACCCAAGAGCTTACATCTCAGAGACAGCTTTTCTATATCCATCCCTTGAACCAGCTATCACTGTTTTCAGGTCATCTCTTTAGAGAAGATGCAAAGAGGAGAAACACATTGGATTCACCTGTGTATGGGCGTGAAGGTTACCAAAATAATTTTGAGATCTAATAATTAGTGCTAAAGGTATTGAAATCAATAAAATGACAAGGGTGACATGTATACACATGTCTAATATTCATTAAATAAGTCTTGCACACTTTCCAAAAATCATATTAACTTTATTTCACTTCTCAAACATCACTGTGTTTGTTTCCTATATTATATATCAGACATTTCTTATCCAAACAACCAATGATTTAAAAATGAAAATCGTAGAAATCTACAGGGGTACCAATATACAGAAGGTAAAATATATTTTTTTGTTTTTTTAGGAAAATGTAGTACTATGCTTTGACAATGTATTTTCAGGCTGATGAAGTCACAGGACACGAGGACAGAATCCCTTAATCAGCCCAGATGTCAATCAAACTGACTGAGCTTGAGTTGAGATTGAAATCTCTGACACTTCACCACTGCATGGTTTAGTGAACTCACAATCAGCAGTTTATGTGTTCACAAAAGCAAAGCTGTGTATATAGTTTTTTGCTGTCGTATAACATGGTGGCTCAGTGGGTAGCATTGCAGCCTTCCAGTAGCAAGGTTGCTAGTTCGAGGCCAGCCAGTGACTTTCCTGAGAGGAGTTTCATGCTCTCCCCGTGCTTGTGTGGGTTTCCTCTAGGTATTTCGGTGTCACCCACAGGATGAAAAAAAATGTCAATTCCTGTGTGGAGTCACTTGTGATGGACTAGCGACCTGTCCTCCATCTTTCACCTGAAGTGCGCTGGTGATAGGCACCAATAGGACCCTGTGAAGTAATGACTGAAGGAGTGATTTTTGTTATTATTTACCTTGAACACACACTTATAACAATGAAAGGGCGTCTACTTATCTTATGCAGCTTTCGTTGCTTGTAATAAAAATATATCGATGAACAAACAAAAGCTGACTAAATTTAAATAATATAAATGAGTGTGGAGGCTATATCTTGTGAGATGCAGAAGGATTTATGCCACATCACACAATAGCAGAGCACAGATATCAGTGTGGTCTCGATGCCTTCACTACACTGAGTTGTTTCAGCCCCGCTAGAACTTAAATCCTTTGCCCCCAACCACTGAGCTCAAAGCAATCCTGAACGTCAGCCTTATGCCTGGGTTTTAAACCAGATTTAGTGAAGGGTTCTGCAAAAATGGGTTTGTTATCCCCTAAAAAACGATGACTATTAATAGAAACAGGTTTCTTTGCATGCATAAGCTCACCATGTTATTTAATATTATTTAGTTCATTTTTTTATGCAATAGGTAACATGCACTGCCCCCCTGTGGCACTACCAGTGAATTGCATAATTAAGCTGCTGCCCTGTGGTTAACGACAGTCACTGGTACTGTCCCAAACAGCACCCTCCGAGATTTGAACTTCATGGACTTTGATTACGAGCAGACTCTTCACTATCCACCCTCTTTCTCTAATTTTAACAAGTAAGAGACAAATGATTAGTTATAGATGTGATGTGTATTGTTTAGTGTATTGAGAATATGTTATGGGAGTGCTCTGCCCTCTTGTGGTTGTGCTGTGCTACTGTATCATCCTGTATTCCGGTGAATGTTCTGACTAGATAAGTAAAGCTGGTTCTGCACGTGGTCCGTCTGGTTATTAAATATATTTATCGATATATTACATATTGGAGCATGTACAGTGATACCCCGAGATACGAATGCTTCGGATTACGAAATGTTTGAGACACAAAGAAAAATTCGAGATACGAACTACCACAAACAGTTCTGCTCTATTATCCGCTTGTTAAGTCTAACATGCTGCGCTTCCGGGTCCTGGCATTCCTTTCTCCCTTTGAAGAAAGTGTGTTTTAAGGTGCTGATACGCCTTAAAACACTTTCAATCAGTTTTAAATCAAGCGAAACATTATGTATAGATTACCAATAATGTACTATAACAAATATGAGTCAAGGTGATTTAAAAAAAAATAACGTTTATAACGTGGAAAGTGCTGTTCTGTAGCGCAAGTTAGAGAAACCCCTTGACGCGTTCTCAGAGGTGTCTCTCCATCCCTTCTCACACGCTCGGTATTCTCTCCGCTTGTGCTTGAAACGGTGTTGGTGTCAGTAATTCGTGAAATATCCAGAGAAAGTTAACTTTCATACGTTCATACAATACTCATATAGTCTGTTAATGTGCTTCTCGATTGATATTAATGCACCCAAAGTGTGCCAAAGATATCCCCACACCTTTCCACCACCAGTGTGAACTTTGAATGAACTTTGTGAATGGCTAAAACATCTTTGCTTTTAGGTTGCTGAGGCCAAATTCTGGCATTTGAACCCACAGAACTGGCTCTTTTCTGGATATTTTGACAATCTCTCTAAACCCTAGACATGGTTGTGCATGAAAATCCCAGTAGATCAGAAGTTTCTAAAATACTCAGACCACCCCATCTTGCACCAACACCCACGCCCTGTTCAAAGTCACTTAAATCTCCTTCTTTCCCATACGGATGCTTGCTTTGAACTGTAGCAGATTCTTCACTAAATGCTTTGAGTTGCTTCTGTGTGATTGGCTGATAGGAGATTCGCGTTAACGAGCAGTTGGACAGGTGTACTCAATAAAGTGGCAATTGAGTGTATGTTTCAATTATGTGAGCTCCACGTTTGAGAGGTTCACCACAAGATGGCAGCAAAGTCCAACGATGATCAATGCCTGGAGAGACCCAGATGCTGTAACGTTAAACTAACGTTGAGAATAAATTGTAAAGGAATCAAGAAGAGAAAGTACAGAGAATGGTGTTTTCCACATTGGCATCAAAAATATATATTTGAAAACAATGTCAGTACTTGTTGTTGCAAATACAGAAATAATATTAATGATTTTAATAAAAGCTTGAAACTGAACATTGAAATTTGTAAAGAGTATTGGCAATGTTTGTATGTTTGGTAGGAAAAAAAAATTTAATCGGTATAGTAAAAATACAATGTTTTGATAAGTTAGGGTAATCAAATTTTCTTGGGGTGATTTTTAGACCCTGTGAAAATGCTTTATTTATTCTGGGCCAATGTTGGCCAAAAATATTTTTCCTTGCATATGATAAACAGAATTTATGATTTTTGAGTCCATTCATGTGGTTCTTGCCATCCCCTTCTATATGGCCTATAATAACAGTATTTCAGCACTTTCAGCTTGACTGACCAGCATTTCTTACAGGCAATCTGGGTTTACAACCCTCTGATCATGTGTTTAATCTGAACAAGAAGCCCTGTTCTTTTTTTATCTAATGATGAAATCCTCCGAGTGTATGTGTTCCAGATATCTAAAAGACCATCAGACTTTAAGAATGAATTGAATGGCTCATTATTAGCATTAACAACGTTCAAATGAGCCTATCACCTTCTGGCTGCTAATGGTCTAGTACTCATCCTTATATAGATCAAAATCATAGACAACATTAGGGAGTCCATACACTTTAGCTGGTTTCAGGATGCATTATTTTAGCCCCATTATTGAGTCGCAGATAATTGCATGCGACTGCCCAGGAGCTTGTGCACACGTGTGCAAATCACCCAGTGTGAACTACCAAAGAGAGTGGCAGGCTGGTCGTGAGATATTTGGCATGTTGAATATCTGGAGCTGTCGGCGAGTAACTATCTGGCAGTGTAAAATGTGTTCTGACTGGAGGTAATGTCTGCAATTACCTGCAGCCAATAATAGAGCCACATCCAGGGCAACGCTAATTTACATAGGCATTGTTGGCAATAAAAATAGTGGTTTCGGTTCAAAAGGTTTTTTTTTCAGTCAGTTCAGACCCAATAAATGAATTAAAAACTTATGCGGTCACATTTTTGGTAATAATCCTAGTGTTGCATTTCAGTCCTAACCCTAACCTGGCTTTTCAAATCCTTTCTCGTGAGATTTTGGTTGCCAGACGCAGTTTGAGAACACAGACACAGTTCTCAGCGATTCTGTCTACAGTCATGCAGTGGGATCTATCTTGCAGTGTGAATTCAGCAAAGACTGGATGTTGCCCCAGATAGTCATGCAGTCTGAAGGGATCTTTGACACAGACAGCTTTGACATCGTGCAGTCTGAACCAGGCTTGGTTAGCTTGCCAGTATTCTTTGGAGTTCTCTGTGTTTCCTCATACTCTAATTGTTTGTTGTGCATATATCTTGTTTACATTGTCTCCAGTTGCACCTGCGCTCAACCAGTTAACATCCTTCTGAACACTACAACCCATTCAATTGTTAGTGTCTGGCCAACGGTTTACACCCCCTACGTACTCCTTACATGTGAATCCTTTCATGGGAGGATTTTTTACTTACCTGCTGCACTCTGCGAGTCGATGCTCCACTTCCTGGTTACTGTCCCTTGTAATGATGGGGCGGTCACACTGTGAAAAAAAAATTCCATTGACTTGAATGGGACAGCATGCTGCAATACGAAAGTGGAAACTATGCGGTGCGATTCTGGATTCCACTCAGATGGAAAGTTCAGCTAGGATGAGCTTCGACCTGCGAAATCAGGTCACATGATGTGTCTTGAGCCACCAAATTGGCGAGGTCAGGTCTGTGAGCTTCTTGGATCACTCATTATGACGGCAAGAGTAGTGTGACAGCCCCATGACACATTCGACTCCAGTGATCTCATCAACATTACATTTATGCATTTGGCATAAACACTTTTCTCCAAAATGACATACTTCAGATATTTGCATTGTTAGCACAATGCTCTACTGACTAAGCCACAGGATCTCCTGCTAACCTCTGGAAAATATTCTCATCCTGCTGCTTTCTGGCTGTCAACGCTCCACTTCCTGGTTCCTGTTTCTGATTGACACTGAAAACTCCTAGATCTGCTAGCTTTTGGAGAATAAACACATCCTGTTAGTGAGTTACATACCTGGTACATACCTACCACTCTGGCAGTCGAAGCTCCACTTCCTGGTTGCCTTTTCGTAATCAACACAAGACACTCAAGTGATGCACTGCTTGTCTTTGGGCAATATTTTCCTCCTTCATTGAGCTACTGCTGATCTGTTTTGCCAGTTGTCCATTCCCATGTTTCCTAATGCTCATCTCTGATTCTCCATCTTCTGATTTTCCTTCTCCTGATTGACCCAAGACACTAGTTTTTGTCATGCTAATCTTCGGACAATATTCACCTTCTGTGAGTGAATTGCTTCTTATAAATAAATGGTTTCAATGCACCGATACAATGTTTTTTCCAGTGTGACACTGTTGTACTTTCTATGTTCCTGTCATTTTTATTAAACCCTTTCCCTAAACTTTATTTTCCCATGATTATATTAAACACATGGACTTTCTAAAATCTGTGTCAGGGATTCAGTTCCTTACTAATAAACATAAATAATTCCCAATCACTGGCCGTCACTTCCACCACACCAGTGAATCAAAATCCACCTACAATCTCGCATCTTCTATTTAAAACCTGCTCACTTCCCCTCTATCACAGTTGGTTTTACACCTTAAAATATGTCTCACAGCTACAGACTCACCTGTGTTCATTGAACTCTATCTCTGGATTGTCATCACACCAGAGTCTTCAATATTGATCCAGCTGGTCATTCTGACCGTTTTAAAGCAACGTCTTTTTATTAATATGAGCTCTTTTAATATAAGGTGTACTTAATTTCAGGTTTATAGATTTTTCATGAATATAAACTCAAAAACTAATGATAATACATAATCATTAAAATGTGTCAGCGCTCCTTTCTCTGTTGCACTCCAGTAACATCCTACACTTCTTTGTCTAATCCCCTGTTTCTTCCTCACCCAATCAGTTTCTATTTGTACTGTATATGCCGTCACTTCTCCTTACCTCACTGTCGGCTCTATAGTTCATGCCCTCTGACTCTCCATGAAACTTCCTTTCTTCTTCAAACTCTTGTGCTTGTCTCTACTGAGTTATCCTCACCTCCACTCAACATCTACTTTCCATTACAATCATCTCACACCATCTCTCTTCAAGGGTTCACTTCATTTGCTCTGAAAATGAGTAGTGAATATAGTACATATACTGGGCCTATGGAACCAGTAGCTGCTTCTGAGGTGTCTAGGTCTTCTGTTTCCATGGCTGCTCTTCCGTGAATCCTGCTCCTGTTGCTCCTGCTCCAGTGGTGCCTGTCGCTTCTGCTCCCATACCCTTTATCTCTCTTGCTCCTGTGGTGTCTGTCTCTTCTGCTGCGGTGGTGTCTGTGAGCCCTGCTCCTGTGGTGCCTGTATCTCTTGTTCCTGTGGTTCCAGATGCTCCTGGTCCTGTGGAAGCTGTCAGACCTGTTTTAGTGCTGTCACTTCCAGAGATGCCTGTTCCAGTGGTATCGTTTGCAGAGGATCCAGCGATGCCTGTTTTTTTTTTAGTACCAGCTCCTGAAGTTACTTTCTTTAGTAGCTCCTGAGACACCTACTGCTCCCGAGACATTTGCTCCTGTGCCTGCTCTTCTCCAGGTTCCAGTGCCAACTCTTCGGCAGCTCCCCTTAACTACACTTGAAACGGAGGGCTAAGATGGCCACCGGTGTGACCAATTGTTTAGATTGTTTGTTTTATTTTGTTTACCTTTTTTCTTAATTACTAAAAGAGATACATTTACTGATCCTTCAGAAAGATTTTACATGTTTTTGACGTATGTTTTCCATCTTTCTTCTTGGCCCTCTGTTTCTAAGGGAATAATGCACGTTGATGGGTGGTGGAGAAAAATAGAATGAAGCTTTAATCCGGCTAGTCAGAAAATAGTGTTTGGTCAGCTCAATTCTTCTTGGTTATGGAACACCATCAATCGACTACTAATATAGCACTGGACATGTCGACGAATGCCAGAGTAAAGCGTCTAACAGAACATCAAACTGAGGTGTACTCTGCAGTACCATGCTGTGAAAAGCCAAAGGTTCCCTGGGTAGCATTAAGTACCTGGACGAAATAATCTGACCATATGCAGGCACAGTGGGCCCTGGGGTCCTTCAGAAGTCGGACAATGTGCATCAGCAGTTCCAGCATGATGAAGACATTAGCTGCCTAATGGACTGGCCTGCCCATTTACATTTTTAACATGACGTTTTCTTTCCTCAAGAACAATGTGTTAAGGGTTCCCTTTATTTTTTGGAGTGCCCTGAGGAAAGTCACGCAAGCACGGGGAGAACATGCTAACTCCTTCCAGGAAGGTCACCGGTGAGCCTCAAACCGACAACGTTCTAATTGGAAGACCACCTTGCCACCCCTTAGTAGAAACAGTCATTGGATTTTCCAATTTTGCTAAATTTACTGAATTTTTCATTTCTTCCTTTGGTAAACCTCTTAAGACTTTAAAAGTGGTAATTGATCCACATGTCGAGGCGGCAAACAGAGAGACACATAGCAATTTTCATTAACATACTATTGCTTAACTCTTGATTTTGTCCACCTTAAATGCGGAGTAAATGGTTCTTCCTCATGAGGAGCACTGACTCAGAGCTGAATGTATGACCATAGACCAACACTCACTTTAACAACAGTGTCACACTAGGAGACATGTCTTTAGAGGTCTCAACTCACAAAAAGTATATTGTTTATCCTGTCTTACATATATAATGTTATCCTTATGTAACATGGTGTTAATCAATAACAATATATAAAAAGTAAGGCTTTATTTAGAACTTTGTGTTCAACTGTGTATAAATAACAGATTGATATTGTTTATTTTATTTTATTTTATTTTATTTTAAGAGCCTGAGATGCAAATATGTAGATTGCGTGATCACTGGGGGTGTTTGTGCTAGGCTGTGGGAGGGATCTATTTTGGATGTCTATTCAATGCAACTCCAAGAGCAAAGGACAGAGGAAGTTGAAGGAATGATCATGGGGGTGGTGGTGGGGAGGGAAGGGGGGCACACTTTGGCCTGTAGATGAACCCGATGGGGACTTGCTCAGCAGGGTCATCTCAAGTTCAGCTTTTTCCCTGGCTGATTAGATGAAACCATGAAATCCAGACAAGGAAAGGTGTACTGTTTTGCAGCAAGGTTTAGTGTATTTCAAAAGAAATTTGTTTATAGTGATGCATCTACTTTTGCAAAAAGAGATAAGCAATGTATATACAACAGTACATGGACAATTATTGCAGTAAAGTGGATTTCTAAAGCTAAACCTAAGAAGTACATGACCAGAAACATATTCAGCGATTTAATCTATAGAATACTCCAAACATCAAATATGTATATGTATATATGTATGTAAAGTACGTATCTTTGTCATTTTATGCCATTTTTTAAAACAAGAAATTATTAATTTGATAATAATCCGATGTAAATCTACAATAATCATATTTTGGAAGAGACGGAATGAGATGGAGCAGCAGCTTCATTAAAGCGAGTGTGATATGAAAAGCTTGTCAGTTCCAGGTGAGAGAGTCTGTCTGTCTGACCATATGGTGATGGAGACAGCTCTGAAGTCACAGAGGAGACAGTCGGGCTCTGGTGGGGATCAGGCAGCACCAGCAGGAGACTTTAAAGCTGAATGAGTAGACCTCAGCATCGTATCATGCTCGGGAAGGCTCTTGGCTAAGAGATAATGAGATGTGGAGCCTTATTTTTAAAACCAAGCCAGTGTGAAACTATGCTCGGAAATGAGCAGATGTTTGTTGACATAGACTGAACTCTGAGGCTCAAGACGTGATGTCTGCAATTAAAGAGACGTTTACGATGTGTGGAGATTTTTATATCTATTTATATCTAGCCTCCACCATGTGATTGAAGCTGCCAATGCTAATGCTAATAGCTCAACACTTACTATTATCCGTTCAGTCAAAAGGTTCTTGAATCAGTTCCGTGATATGGCTCTCCCTGAGTGAAATGTATGGTTTGCCTCATGCTTTATGGGCTTTTGCTGCCCCCAACCAGTTAAAAGTACAACTAAAAAACATGCTATTTTGAGATTTTTTTTTTTTTTTGTACTATTCTTGAATTTTCGTTGTACGGAGAGCTTTCACAATAATGCGTTTGCGTAAGAAAGTATATGATGGAGCATGTTGAGGATGTTGTTTTGGTTAAGTGATTTTGGAAGATAGATTGTTTTGTCATTTCAAAGTGTGAGTGTGCAAGTCATCAGTCAGGATGTGGGTGGTGAAGTTGAGATGTCTTGCTGTTTTACTGGCCATTAGTGTTGTAGAAACAGAAGTGGTGGATTTATGTATTGCGCTGTCTCCACAAAACTGAGCTGAATGTGCATTGTTGTGTAATAAGTTTACTCTTGGATTTGAGTGTTGGACATTTCAGACTTAATGTTTTGAAACAAAATGTAACCAAAAATTAATAACATTAATACAATACAATATAATTGTATTAACCTGAATAAATACATGCATTTCAAATAGATATTCTGAGTTTTACCAAGTGACAACTTTCCACTTTTTCTGTGGATGGTAGCTGCAATTCAATGACTGGCCACTTGAAGCTGGTGTCAGAAAAGAGCAGATCCATGGACACCAATGTTCAAGAACACAATTTTTGCAGCCGAAAAAATGTTTACAGCCTGCGGTAGATAGTTCAATCTAAAGCTTTCTAGGGCTAGCATTGAGGAATCAATGCTTCCATGTTGAATAAAAATGATATGATTTTAATAGCACTGCAACAAGCATATGTCACTAACACCATAACAACATGCTCCTTACTGCTGATTGGCCACAAGTTTGGTAACTCACTGCCAAGAAGAAAATGGGTACACACACTTTAAGATTTAAATACCCTCTACAGAAACATATGGGTAACACTACATACATGACATGTTTTTTGTTAATATTTAAACAAGAAATTATTCTGACCTGTACATAAATAGTTAGTAAATCACATTTCCTATAAAACTTATGTTGCGACGTCTTGTGCAAAAATAATGTCAAGCTTGTTTTTCATTCTCCTTTATGGCAAAACAAGCCTTTGAAATCTGTTGATATTTTTTCACAAGGACATCCTGGACTAAAAGCTGGATGTGTATGCAAATGCTGCACTCCAGCTGACATCTAAACTTTCCCTGAACTCGCTTTTCCCCAGTGAGAGTTTCTGTTACCAGAATGTCTGGTATGCAAAACAAATTGTTTTACATTTGTGTCTATATTTAAAAAGCCCAACAAAGACAGATTGCCATCTCCATGATTGTGGCAAACAGAAGAAGGGAGCTAAGGAGCAGAGGGCATTGCTGGGCATGACGGGGGGCTACTGATTGAACGGGTGTGCATGAACAAGGGACCTCATGGTGAACCGTGCAGTCGCGAGCCGGGTCACCGAGGTGAGGCTGTCAGAGCGTGCCTGAAACACTAACCCAGGAGTTCAGCCAGAGTTCACTCAGAAAAAGTGTAGGATCCATGTCCTCCGCTGGCTCCACCACTCCTACACACTTTGTCCTGTAAATACCTGCCTTGAAAAGAGCTCAAGAATGTCTCTTTAGAAAATAAATGAATGGTTTACTCATATTACATATGTATGTTGTGTAACTAGGGTACCTAACCAACTTTGCTCTTCTGGTTTCACGGCTGTTCATTTGCAACACATTTAACACCTGAAAACAACACATCTCGGATCGCAGAATTTGGGGAGTACAAATCAAGGTACTGAACATCCCTGTTTTTGAACAGAATGATGAAAATAAAGTGCATGGAGAACAAAATTATGCAAGGGCAAGGAAAACATGTAAACAACTTGCAGAAAAATACTCCTCTAAACAGGCTGCAATGTTAACCACCATGTCATGCTGCCCTGTTAAACATTCTTATTTATTGACTTTCCAAATGAAAGAAATGTCCTGCTAGGAGTGTATCCTTTAGAAATAAGCTGTTCCAATACTTTTTTGAGAGTTCTCCTTGAGTAAAAATACAACAAACACCATGGAACTCTCTGTGCCCCACCGTGCTCAAGGGACAACTTGTTCTTAAAAGTTCTCTTTGTAAATCTTACAATGAGAAATATTTCTAAAAAAGACTTGAAAGACTTGTTTCCTTCTGAAAAGCTCTTGTTCAGGCACTGCTGAATTGAGTCAAATGGAGCCTGTGAAGGTATAAGAGGCAAAGAATGTCGAGATCTCCATTGGAATGGCTAAAATGGCAGAGGCCACTAAGCTAAGTCCCCCCTTGAGTATGTGTGAGTACCCTATGGGAAAACAGCCTACTCCACTCTGATTCAAGACTGGCTGGCCCATTGTCAAGCAAAGAGCTTGACCTGAAGTTGAACCCGATTGTCAGCACTGCAATGCAATGCTGCAGAAAAGACAGGGGAGGATGGGTCTGAAAAAGTGGAATGCGCCAAAGATATTCAACTTGGTGTAAGCCCCTCATGACAGTCGCTTCCATGAAATCAGTTCAGTTACTGGAACATCAATACCTTTGTAAATCAAAGTAGGGTAAATATCTGGAGAATACCTTTACAATACTTCCTTTTACTCCCAGTAAAAGCTGAAAGGAACCATAGGAACTTGGTGTCTCCATTGAGTGGGTTGTGCTAATCTCCACCCAGTCTCCAGTTCTTTCAAGGCTGAGGCCATGTCTGAGAAAAGCAGCCACAGCTGTGGTCACTAGCGCCAGTATGGAGTCAAAAAGAAAAGCTGTCAGCCCTCAGAACAATCCTGCCTTTGTGGAACTACTGGAAGCCATCAGCCAAAAATCAACTGACCGTAAGTCACAGATATAAGCCAGATGTGGGGATTCCAATGCTCTGTTCCAATCAGCCCCATCCCATATCCCATCCTCTCTGCAGCAGCCAGAAGAAGGAGTTCATGAAGCGGGTAGTGGATTGCTCCAGCAAATCACATGCTTGTCTTCATCTTCAGTTCACATCACTCGAACCATGACAACTCGGAAAGATGGAAGCATGAGCTGCCAAAGGCTGAGGCCCGTGCAGGTTACAGGAAGATCATTGAATTGAGGACTCTTTGTAACAGGTCTTTGCTTTGAAGCAAGTTTGTAGACTTCCCAGAAGTAATTTCCTCCTATTGTTATAGGTACTGTAAATCCAGAAAGATTAATTCATTAAAATAGACAGATGCTGCAACCTGTCATGCGTTCATTCAGGATGCAGGATCTGGAAAAGTTCATTCAGGATTAACTTTTCCAAACCTGCACCCCATTGATTACAGGTGTGTTAAAAAGCTTGCAAATTTCAGATTTTCAAAATACATCCACATGTTTTTTTACAGTACTTTCATACTGGGATTCAAATGTTTTGCTCTGGAACCATACACAGCTGCCCTTCCTCCATTCATGCTTGTTTTACAAATTGCATCCACATAAAAACTAAAAAACCCCCAAAGCCAACAGGTTGTGGTTGATTACAATGTTTGAGTCATATTGTGCCATTTTCAAAATGAGTATTTAGCATAGAGTTTGCAAAACCACTGGCACCTCTGTTTAATGATCAAATAGGATACATATCCATGTAATTCTGTACATGCTGTAAGCCACGATCCTTTAGTCCACCATAAGACAAACAAAGTAGTTGCTGGCGTGATGCATGGGACATGGCAACAATGACAAACCCCATTTCCAACACCGATGAAAGCGGGTTTTCAGTGTCCACACAGCTATGCTTTAAACATCATTTTCAAAACCAAGCAATTTGGCCAAGGTTTTCAAAAAATGTGTGGTTACATGAAACCAATTCTGCATTTAGGTGCAGACAAACAGCATCCTTGTGTATAAAAATCCCCTTTTTCAAAATAACCGGTAGATGTAGACAGGGCCAATAACTTTTGAACAGTCCCTGGGCACACTTGCAAATTTATGTACCCGGATACATGTAAGAAGATGAAGACGGTAGAAGAGTGCAAAGAAGAAGTGCAAAGAAGAAGCACCCTTGCCTCCCATACCACATAAATTGTGTTGTTATTGTTACATTTGAAGCAAAATGACAGTTTTCCTTCTTGTACATTGAAGAGTTTTAGTTTAATGGGTACTTATAGGTAGTTGACCCCCTAAAGTAGCATCTTGCACATTTGATGTATCTAAATAATGTGGCATGGGGCAGAATGGATAAAGCAGTTGTGTATCTCTTTATTTCTTTAGTGCTAAACCGCTTTGCAATCCATGCTTTGGTTAGATGTTATATTAAAAGCCTTTGTATCCTCGTTTGCAACCCCAAGGGAAATAGACTTGGTTACCAGAGCCACACAGATCATTGGATGTCAAGCCAGTTATCTTCTTTGCAAAAAATTCATGCCCAATGGATCAACAAAGTCAGATCTGACAGATTTGTTGATCTAGAGGGGGCAACCATGAGTGAGAACTCTGTCACATTTTTTAATTTAGTTACCACACGGGTCATCACATTGACATCAAACGAGCCCATAAATCCAACGGGGGCAAACACAGTGCAACAGATCACAGAAAGGTAACACTGTTTGTTTCCTCTGAAAGACCTATGAGTCTATGTTTGTTAATGGCTAAAGGCATTCAAACACATCTGGTCTCTCACTTAGTCATGACTCAGGTTGCGTGTTCAAAGTCTGCATAAGCTCTCCTTGCAATGAAGTGCTTGTATCCTTTTCATGACCTACTAATGGCCCCATATAGTAAAAGTTTTGTTTCTGTACCCTGCTGCCACTCAGTGTCTAAAGAAGATAAACAAGTTAAACAGGTTTGAAGCAACCTCGAGTTAATACTGCTAGAAACATTGATCCCATACCCCTTCAGTTACAGTTCCTCTATCAAAAGTGAGCACATGCAGAGATCAATGTGAAGACTTTATTATTGTCTCCATTGTAATCTGAATATCAGAGGTGTAGGCCATTGTAGCTAGATGAAAGCAAGAGAGTAGCAAATAGCCCTGCCATAAAGGCAAGGTGACCTGTCCCGGCTCGGCAGCCCTTAGGTAATTTCTCGCTTGCCTGTGACGTTCGTGGTCCTCTTGTTGTTCCTGCTTTGATCTACTACAGTGATAACGGTGTTCCAGAAAGCGACGCTAATGAAAAGAGATATATAGCGGGAGTGGAAGCTCACAAAAGCTCACAGGACAGATGCTGGCTGATAAGAACACGGCTCTTCTCTTCATCTATTGAGGAAGCACTTGCTTCATGTGCTTTGATATAACAAGCTGGGGTGTCTGATATGGGAAACTGACACTGGTGATTCTCTGATTGAACCAAACATTGTGAATTCACACTTATGAGGCATGAAAAACCCCTGAAGTTTCAGTACTTGACTTTATGTTTTTATTGAAATCCAACTTTAGTTAAAAAAAAGCTACGCTCTGACGCTCAGCAAAGGTCCAAACATACTCTTAGCAACTTATTTTGCTACTTTGAAATCCCGATTTGAAGAAAGAGTGGATAAAGTTACATTTCAACCTCTTGGTCCTAACCACGTGATCCATATCACTTTTGGATAAAGGGGTAGTGCAAAACCAAGTGACATACAGCCTCCTTTTCAAGGGTAACATTGAACCACACTAGAAGCATGAGGGAAAGTTGGCCCCCAGTGTGACCAAAAAACCCACAAATGTTTTCAACAAATTGTCACAAATTTTCTTTTCATATACAGTATATTAGTTTTAAAATTACGAAACCCATAATTATTGTTATTTTTCATCTCCCATGTTCATATATAGATCAGTACAAGTAATCAATGCACCTGCATTTTGCACATAACATTTTTGTTTGAATATATGTAATACAAATAAGGTTTTGTATGGGTATATTTTCTGCTTTTCCTCTAGCCTCAGTTTCAAGGGCGTATGAATAGGGGTAGACGTAAGTGATGGAAATGCAACTCAGCCTCAATGTCAAAAAACCTTTTGCCATCTTCATTATACCACAAATATCTTTAAAAACAAGGCAAAATTTAAAAATGGATTTTGTCAGAGGTTCCATGGTTTTTTTTGTATTGTGTTCAATGCTGTGTTGGTTGTATGAGTGTGATGAGAAATACATTAAATACAACTAAGATTACTCTGTATAATCCAAATACACAAACACTGTCTTTTACAGTGGTGAACTGGGGTCTATATTTCAAACACATATCTGTTCATTTGAAAAGCTATTGCATAATTTCTGGTGGTTTGTTTTAAAATCTCTTGACATGTATCCTGACTGTTTATGGTTCAGTAGACATTTAAAAATCCTGATCTGCAGTGAAGCTCAACCTACACAGGAAACTGTTTGTTTATTATTTATTTCCATATTTTGTAGTATTTTGTAGTTTTATTGATTTAATGAAAGGAAAGCAGGTTGAGCCATTGGCTAATGGTTCAAGATTAATGTCTTGCAAATAATCTTCAATTTTTACAGCTTGATTTGTATCAAAAACTCTTGATTTTTACATATTTCCCTTGGATTTGTTGTCATATTGTCATTTTATCTAATTGAGTTGACCAACATTAGACATAGAAGGTTAAGCAGCCCTTGTTGTTATTATTCTGCTGGATTCATTAATTGTGAATGTTTTTTAAATCAGACACCAGATGCCAATTTCTTTGTTTTTATAGCCCCTTTCCATCATGCAAAAGTTGTCCAATGTGGGTTGTTGGGAGTAAATCAACTTAGCAGACTCTAAAGACTGTGCAATATACAAGGAAGAAAAAAAAGAAGTCTAAACCCATGTAGATTATGGCTGACAGGCCCTAGGTGTTTGCTATCAAAATTTTCTCAGGTTTGTAAAAAACATGGTGATCTGGAAACAGATCGAGATAGCTATAGATCTGTATAGGGCATCAAAGATTAGTGATGAACAAGAAACCACCTTATGTAAAAATTGTACTACATATGTAGACTTGAATTCATTTCTAATCAAATACAACTGAAGAAAGAAATAATTGTATTGTATTGCATTTGGTGAATACTGGGCTGTTTTGTCTTTTACGGACTTCAGTGGTTCAAGAGAGCATGAGGTTAGCACTCACACAGTGACCTTTAACCTATTTCCTCAGTTTAACATAATTCTCAGCTGACAGTTGAACTGAGGCATGGAGTTTAGCTGCTTGTCGGGGGTCACAAAAGTCTCATTTTGTCAGATCAGCTGCTAAATGATGGATGAATGGTGAGCTGAACTAGCAGCAATGCTAATAAGGGGTTTATCGAAACAAACTATTTTTCAGTCAAGATAGGCTTCAGTCAGTTTAAAGGACCAGCCATAAGTGTCATACTCAAAGCATATTTGATATACAGAGCACAGTCATTCATAAGAAGTCATTTCAGTCATGCCCACTATTTTTCCTTGTAGAGAGGATTTCTGTGGCTTTCTGAAGTTTTTCGTAAGACAGTTTGATCCCCAAGCCAGGAAATATGGATGCAAAGAAAATAAACGTGATTGAATTCTAATATGGAAAACAGATTTGGCTGTATGAAGTAAGACTTTCATGAATGTGTAACCACAGACGTGCAACATTAAGATTCCCTTTCATGAATCTGCAGGGATTGGGAAGATGGGAGACATCATGAAGCACACAAGAGCTCTGCAGTGAATTATCAGTATCATTGCCCTCATGGGTTATGCACTCGTTGAGTAATTAATAAACTGTTTGTTTGGCTTTGGGGATAATATATCCATCAGTGGGTGGGGAACCACTGTCTTTTTGTTGTTTTGTTTTTCTGTTCCACATGCTTACCGGGACTCGGATCAAAGTCTGATCACTGAGGATTGATTGCAGACATAATGAGTTCAAGCAGGCTTTTGCTTGTATACATTCTTAAATGTCTGATTTGGGCTGTGGTCTGGTTAATCTTATATTTGAGTGACCTTCTCTTGAACTTACAACTGGAGTTTGAATCTATTCTCTTTGTGTACATAAAGTCCCAAGTCGCTTAACCCTCAGCTGACTCTTGGAGTATTTCAAACAGCCCACTACAGGACAATGAAAACCAGTGACCCACGAGAGCCATTTTTCTCCTTAACGGGAGATGTTCTAATTTATTTTACACTCAAAATTAGAATATGCAGTACTTTTCTTATTGTGCTCACGATTCATTTGAATGCTTTTGGATTTATCTGGGTTTAACCACAGTGCATGCATTCAGATCCCACACATTTATCTATTTTTGCACAGGTGGCTGAACTTGGAATTTGCACATCGGATGATGCTAAAAGCATGTGCTAACTTGTTCAAACATCTGCACAGTTCAAAACATGTTGAGAATCTAGTTTTAGCCTGCTTTATTCTACATTTAAAAATGTTAAGTACACTCACTATAAAATAAAAACAAAATGATGCAAGAGTGGAGAGAATTTACTGTAAAATAATGTATTTTACAGGTTTTTTAAGAAACATCTCTTTGGATTATACCATGTGCTCAGTAATATACTTTCACTGGAGGAGTAATATTTTAGAGGACCATGGGTAGTTTAATGCAACAAAGAGCAACAGTGCAGTGGATCTGTGGTTAAATATTTCCAGCTTGCTATAAAATAAATCAGAAGAAAGCCTAGATTCCCCTAGTCTGCCTTTAACTTTGTTCTCAGAACAAAGTACACACTAAAGCATAATTACAAGCAGCCCAAGCTTCACTTAAAAAGAGGTTAATGTTTTAGCAGAATCTCGAGACCTGCTTTGAAATGTCCTGGAGACCAGGGACAAAACCAGATGAATAAATAGGATGTAAAGCAGATCCAAATGGTTATAATTCTATCCACAAGCAGCATAGTGATCGCTCATGATGGCTCAACGAGTGTGATCTGTTGTGTTGGAGAGGGCGAATTGCTGGGGAAGCATTTTATTGCTGTTGACCTCGTGAGGGCATAGGGTAATGCAGTCTCAAATGTACCACATGTAGTTTCAAATATAAGCCTGGAAATGGTTTGCTTTAATGTTTTTGTCACTCCTTGTCCAAAACTGTTTATTTGATCTCCACATGTGATTTGAAGCCAAATGAGGCCTTTTTCTTTAAACCTGTTTTATTCAGATGCTGAATGTACAGTGATATTAGTTCAAAAGGCAAATGTTAAAACATAAAAGCACACAATCAGCAGAACAGTGAACTGAGGCTTTAAATCCATACTGTGCTTGTCAAACAAAGCAACACAAAGCTCAGCCCTGCAAATATTCCTGGAAATGAGGCACCATGTGCACTCGTGTGTCTTCTGTTTCCTCTAACTCAAAGCTTCAGGAGCAAGGATCCATAGCTGTTATGTTCAACTACAAAAGAGTTTGTTTAAAAAAATAAGTAACACTTGGGACTGTGTCTTCTTGCAGTTGGTCTCTCATGTCCGTCCTTTGAAAGTATTCATGCAGGTATAGCTTCCTGAGAATCTGTAGATTTCTGCCAGGGCACTCTGTGGCAGGACACTGTTGGTAAAATAAAGACAATGTCACATTTCATTTATACGTTTATATAATAAAGAGATGTTCTAAGATACCTTTTGAGGAAAACTAGTGCATGCATCGTCCAAGGTAAGTAGACAAATGCTGTATTTGTCAGAACCGCATCCACTGTTCTCTGAGCAACAACCTCTGGCTTTAAAGGTGGAAAAAGTTGGGGAAACCTAAAAGAAGAAGACAAATAAGTTAAAAGTGTTTGTTTTGCTGCATGCCTGCCAAACTTCAAATATGACGTTTATGAATTTGTTGCAGAGTGAACCAACTATCAGTGGCTAGAGTATCATGTGATGTAGCAAGGGTTCCATACGTCAGTTCTTTTTCCTTCCATATGAATTTTAAAGCAGAACTTTCTATTTTTGCATGTAGATTGAAATTGTGAAGTGCTGGTAAGTTGGGGGGGGGGGGGCATAAATGTTATGCTCCTTTGGAAACATTGGGTCACTGTCATCTTCTCCTTTGCTGTTTTCCCATGCAGAGTGCTTCTGTTTTACTGCAAACACCACCTTCAGGCAGGGAGCATAATTTCATCAATATTTCCTAGATGTAGACGAAGAGTACCCTGCTAAGAAGCCATCCGAGGATTTGTGCGAACTCAGGTAGTGCATCTAAATATATTGCCTACTCTGTGGCTCCACGGTCTCTTCGCCACTAATTGAGCTGCCACAGTCTTGAGGAAAGAGTTATTAGCTCTTAGATAATATATCACGATACATATTGTGACTTTTTTGTCTTGACACAAAATATTGTTACACCCCTAGTAATCTGTAATGGATGCTACAAAGGAATAAGATAAAGTAGATGGATGTTATATTGTATTACAATTTTAAAAATAAGCTTAATGTGATGTGTTTTTAATTAAATACCATCCAAAATATGCTATACAAATATAAACAAACAAAAAAAAAACAAATAAGGGTTTAAGTATTGGACTATATTGACCAATTCTGATTGATATATATATATATATATATATATATATACACCAAACAGTTAAAGAGCACTCGCTTTTTCTTCACATCTTATTAGTAAAACAAACTTTCCATCTATTAATGAGGGAAAATATAACATGTACAATTCACTTATAGTACACATTGGGAGTTTCATAAACTGAATTTGGAAAGCTCAAATAAATATCTAGCTAATCAGTTCCATCTGTCCATGCACACTATCCTCATTAACAGCCCTATATAAACTTTTATCTCTTAGCGATTCATTGGCTTGGAACGAAGGAGTTTGTAGATTAACAATACAACAAAGGAAAGAAACTGTTTGAATATGAATGATACAAAAAACTTTGGAATTGTTGGGAAGAATGTGTCCAGTTTGCACAACAATCTAATTAGATATTTGGCAGTTGAAATCCATTATAAAGTTGTTTTGAATTAAACTCAAGTAATTCCAGCCAGATGAATTACTAAGAAAACATGTTTCGAAGTAATGTGCTCTGAAAATGAACGACACATTATTATTTTCTTGATATATTATTTTAAATCAAGATATAAAATATATCATGTGATGTGTTTCAACCCCATTTGTGTTTGTAATGAGACTCTTTGAACATAAACAACATATTTGGGATGAAATCTGTTTATTTAAATTGTTATTATTTTCTATTGATGAGACAAGCTGACCTGACTCTCATTCCCTGGAACATTTCCGTATTGGTGTGGAAGGGAAGGACTGTGGTGCAGGCCACTCCTGGACAGTCCAGCAGTCCCAGGGTCAGACTTTCCATGAAGGCCAATGATGAGGCTTTAGATGTGCAGTAGTCTATAGCTCCAGGGATTGGTGACAGGGACAGGATTGAGTTGACACACACAACATGGCCATTTTGAAGTTCTAGCATTCGAGGGAGGAAGGCTTTTGTGGTCTGTGGATTTAAAGAACATTAAAGGGTGAATTAAATGCATATTAAGTGGGAATTGTTTTGTAGGTTCACAAGCTCATTTTGATTGTAATTTAGATTTTTATTATCGTGATTACTTTATTATCAGTTTATTATTTTATTAACTATTAGTAATAGCTTAGGAAAATTGCAGAAACAAACCCAAATATATTTTAGTAATTTTTTATAAATATATATATATAAATTGGGTTTTAATTAGAAACCAAACCATCTTTCCATATGAAATCCCAATATTGATTATAAAATAGTAAAACACTTAAGACCCCACATAAAAGATTGGCTGTGTATGTATGTATATTTAAACTTATATGTAGGTGTGCCTGAATATACAAACTCCAATAACCTTTCTGCATGAACTATAACGAACATGGACAAAAAGAACTGTTACTAGGAATTTTGCGTTATGTTCAGGTAGGTATTTATTTATTTTATTCATTTACTGATTTTTTCTCTTCTCTTCTTTTCTTCTATTTTTATTATTAGTTACGTTTTTATTTTATTTTTATTTATTATTATTTTTTTTCCTTCTTTTCCTCTTCTTCTCTTTCTTTTCCACTCGTGCACCTTCACCCTTCCCCAATCCTTTATTCACTTCCCCCTTCAGTTCAACGCCGTCTTGTCCTGACACAACTGATATAAACTGATTCGCAGGACAATATAAACAATATAAACAATCAGAACAATCCCAGGTTCCTGTTTAACACAGTGGCTACACTAACAACAAATCAGTTATCTGTAAAGAGTATTCCATCTCAGTTTAGTAGTGAAGACTTTATGAACTTCTTCACTGAAAAAATTGAAAATATAAGAAACACAATTTCTGACGTCCAACCTCTGACAGCATCCTGTGTTCCAGTCTCACCTGAAATTACTCAGTCACAATTACAGTGTTTTACAATTATAGGACAGGAAGAGCTGCACGGCCTTATAAATAAAACCAAATCCACAACATGTGTGTTAGATCCTATTCCAACCAAACTGCTAAAAGACGTGTTACATGCAGCCGGAGAACCTATTCTTAATATCATTAACTCCTCGCTATCCCTCGGTCATGTCCCTAAACCTTTCAAGTTAGCAGTTATCAAGCCTCTCATCAAGAAACCAAATTTAGATCAAAACAAACTATCAAACTACAGACCAATCTCAAACCTTCCTTTTATGTCTAAGATTTTAGAAAAGATTGTGTCTGCCCAGTTATGCAGTTTCCTGAAAGACAACAATATCTTTGAAGAGTTTCAGTCAGGTTTCAGCCCCCATCATAGCACAGAAACTGCACTAGTAAAGATCACAAATGATCTTCTCTTAGCTTCAGACCAAGGCTGCGTCTCTCTCTTCGTTTTATTAGATCTTAGTGCTGCATTCGACACTATTGATCATGCCCTCCTACTAGATCGCTTACAAAATCTCATAGGCATTCAGGGATCAGCACTAAAATGGTTTAAATCATATCTGTCTGATCGTTACCAGTTTGTAGACCTAAATGGAGAACAATCTACTCTAATGCAAGTAAAATATGGGGTTCCACAAGGCTCTGTCTTAGGACCCCTACTTTTCACATTATACATGCTTCCCATAGGTAATATTATTAGAAAGCAGGGAATTAGCTTCCACTGCTACGCCGATGATACCCAGATGTACATCTCCTCAAAACCGGGAGAAGCATCACACTTGGCAAGGTTAACAGATTGTGTTAAAGACTTAAAAGTTTGGATGACTCATAACTTTCTTCTATTAAATCCAGATAAAACGGAGATCTTGCTCATCGGCAACAAGAACAGCACACAGAATACCCAGCATTTAAATTTTAGTTTAGAGGGATGTACGGTAACCGCTAGTTCCACAGTAAGAAACCTGGGAGTTATCTTAGACAGCGACTTATCTTTTAAAAATCACGCCAGTCATACCATAAGAACAGCCTTCTTTCAACTCAGAAATATTTCAAAACTTAGAAACATGTTATCGTTATCTGATACAGAGAAGCTCGTCCATGCATTCATGACCTCGAGACTAGATTATTGTAATGCATTACTAGGCGGTTGTTCAGTATCATTAATAAATAAGTTACAGTTAGTGCAGAATGCAGCAGCTAGAGTTCTAACTAGAACAAAGAAATATGACCATATAACCCCAGTTTTATCATCTCTACATTGCCTACCCGTCAAATTTCGCATTGATTACAAAATAATGCTATTGACGTATAAAGCCCTTAATGGATTAGCGCCCAGTTATCTATCAAACCTCCTAACACGGTACAACCCCACACACACTTTAAGATCTCAAAACTCTGGACTTCTAGTAGTTCCTAGAATAGCAAAGAGCACTAAAGGCGGTAGAGCGTTCTCACATTTAGCCCCTAAACTCTGGAATAGCCTCCCTGACAGCGTCCGTGGCTCAGACTCACTCGCCCAGTTTAAGCGTAGATTAAAGACGTATCTTTTCAGTAAAGCCTATACTTAACTCCGTGAAAGACTACGATCTTACATTAAACTATATTAATATTACATTAAACTATACTAATATTATGAACAGCAGCTACGCTAATTCTGCTCCTCTCTTCTTTTCTTCTTTTCCATACTCAGCCGGAGATTCACGGAGGCTTCGCTCACCATCACCTCTCCCTAACAACCAGATCCACCTGGAGATGTTCTGGCGCCCCCGGGACCGCAGCCCACCAACTCCACTCTTCTTCCAATACTCATCCCGAGGCTCCCGGAGGCCCTGCCCACCAGCTCCTCACCCCAACAACCAGACTCATCAGGAGAAGATCCGACGCCGGGAGGCTCGCCACCAGCCCTCAACCTAACAAACAGATTCACCTGGAGATGTTCCGGCACCCCTGGACCTACACCGAACACAGTCATCTTCTGGTTATACTATATTATCTGTTTATGTTTATATTATTATATCATCTGTTTATACTACATTATCTGTTCATACTACCAGATCATATGTTTATACCATAGTTTATCACACTGCTGTTGTTACCCAAATGAGGATGGGTTTCCATTTTGAGTCCGGTTCCTCTCAAGGTTTCTTCCAAAAGGGAGTTTTCCTTGCCACAGTCGCCCCAGGCTTGCTCATCAGGGACATGTACCCCACTTAGTAATTAATTTCTTTTCACTTTGTTGAGTTTAAACTTGTTTGTTTACTGTAAAGCTGCTTTGAGACAATGTCTGTTGTGAAAAGCGCTATATAAATAAAACGAACTTGAACTTGAACTTGAACTTGAACCACAACTAATAAATATTTACATACATTCAATGTTCCAATACAGAGGAGAAAACACCACACCAGGTGTTTTACTCCCCTGGAGAAAGCAAAACTGTCCAACTCAGCAAGGCATATACTCTCCCATGTGATGACTTTTGAGCAGGACAGGACAAGGTAAAAAAAAAATAATAATAATGGTAAAACACTGTGTCACTCACACAAACCCTTCTAAGTTCTGTGCTTACCCAGAACTGCCCCATTGTGTTGATGTGCTGTGACTTCAGAAGAGCGTCGTCATCACTGTCCAGCAGACTCTTCCCATGCACCACTGCAGCATTATTCACTAAAATGCTAACATCTCCAACCTATTACAGGAGAAAACAAGATTCACGTTAACATAACAGATTATTATTTGTCAGTTATGGTTTGTTTAACGCTGTCAAACTGCTGGGCCTTATCTGTGCCAGACCTTTCAAGTGAGCTGTAATCTCTAACCAGTCTGTGGAGGCGGAAGGCAAAACAGCTGGGAGATAGCCAGGTCTGGGTTATAAGAGGTTATAGAGCCATGCTAATCTCCTTATAATCTTAATTACGCAACTCCTCTGTGTGTGATATTATGAGGCATACCTTTTCTCTGACGACCTTGGCTTGCTTGTAAACTTCTTCTCTATTGGCAACATCACAAACAAAATAATGGCACTCCGTCCCCAGGAGGCTGATCTCCTCACATGTCTCTTTTAGACATTTTTCTGTTCTTCCCCAAAGGATCAGCTGGTTGGAAATAAAAAAAAAGGTAAACCACACTGAAAATGTATTACCTATTTTAAACTCCTAAAGTATAATTTATTAATGTCATTACTGGTGTATTATTGTATTATAAAGCATGCTAATGTGAAAAAAGCAGTACTGGAAAACTCCCACTGTCTTTTTAATGTAAAAAGTAAGTCTTAATTTAGTATATTTTGGAGAAAAAAGTACAGGAAGTGTATAAGCATTGTGCAAACTCCACATTATATTTCACAGTATATTTTTAAGTTATTGTTTAACCACATCATAGTGATAAAATAAAAAAATCACTTCACAGTCAAAAGAAATTAGTTACATACTGTGAATCTTGATGCATTCTTAACATAATAATAGCAATATGATGAGAGGGGGTCTGGAGCTAATTTTACAAGTTTGTAGTATACGGTTTGGGGGCTTTTTGCAGTTATTTTGAAAGCACAGAACATTATTGTGGAATTCTAACCCAACATAACCCTGTGCAACTGAGAGTATAGGTCCAGTGCATCGTCCACTACACCACGGGCAGAACAAAAATGATAATGTTTTAATGTAAAAATTGCATTGATTGCAATTGCATCGATATATTTGCTTTTCCCTGAACAGTAAAAAATCTAATCAAATAAAATTACATTCATAATTTTAGTTGACCTGTAACAGTCTGTTATTTTGTTTAAATGTATTTTTTATTTTCTATTTACAAAAATGTTAGTGTTTTAATTTCCTCACATGTAATTATATTCAGTTCAAATGTAGTCTGTTAAATATTGCAAGTGTGAATATCATCTGAGACTAGGCCTGATATTATATAGTGAGCGGATAATATTTCAATGACCAAAATATTCTTATTAGCAAGGTTTTGAGTTTTTAACACTGCCAGAAATGATATAGATGGGATATAGAGGTCAATGAATTGTATTAATCCCACTGCTAGATGATTGGTAGTAACACATAGAGCACAATTACTGTCCACTGGCGATGCTTGTAATTATTTCCATGAAAGGGTCTTTGGAAATATCCAGCTTCAGAACATGTGGTGTTTTTGTTGAATTCAGTTCACTCGAGCAAGTCGAGACATTATTTGGGTCAATTTGAATTCAGGACAATCATTACTCACTAATAACGTAATATGCAGGATTTCTGCATAAAGTCTTTATATCCAGATAATGATTTGTAACATTATTCGTGCTAATTAAAGTTCTTAGTCACTCTCTGCCATGTTTGCTAAAGAAGTAGGTCAAACAAGGTCTTATCTCCAAGTGGTTTCACCTCTTAGCCTAATGGACGTTTATTTGATTAACTGCCTGTGCAGTGTTTTTTAAGGCTCTACTTTATATTCATAGCCTTTGAGCTAATTGATGGCAAGGTCTTGATTAGGCATATAATAGGATTTCACAAAAATCTAGATACTTCTGTCTGAGAACAACAGCTCACAAGGTGGTCTTCCATACAATCACCTCATGAGACTCATTCAACTTTGCACATCACATTAGCAAGTCTTATCACTTGCTTTCTTAAAGTAGCAATGGCTGAGTGCGCTCCATTAGCAAGTAATGTAGAAAAGGAATCTCCAATAGCAACAAGTACTCCAATCCCAAAGGGGATGTATGGGCTGTATTAGCCTTTTCTGACTTTTTATGTTAGTTGACAGGGGACCAAACACCTACCTAAAAATGCCTAAAAAGTGCTTCTGGTTAATTTTTTGTTTGATTCTTGGGCATCTATAGCCTTGAATGCCTGAAGCTCTCGCAGTTATCAAATGATGAAGCAGATACTTAGAGGCAAGACTTGAATGCATTGGGCTTCATGGATGCATTTTAATATATTTTGAATTGTTTCTTTTTGTTTGGTTGTGTTGTCTAACGTGCACTTCCCAAAGGACATGGACTACATGCTCTGTGACTGTTTGACTTGAAAATAAAGCATTTCAGTTATAGCATTGTACAATTATAGGTTTATTTGAAATTAACAGATCAAAAGCCAACATGGACCAAATAACAGAACAACGGATTGCATTGGAGCCATCAATATAACATGTACTGTACGACTATATATAAGCTGTACTACTATCTTTCTGTAGGGTAAAAAGATCTTGAGATGAATCTAAACAGTCAGATCTATAGCAAAAAATCCAAGCAAGATTTGAACCACCAACTGGACCTCAGGAAGTTAGGCTACAAATATTGGGTATTAAATTATTGAGTGTAGGCTACAAATACTGGGTTTAGATCATTGCCTTTACTGGGTTATTACAACCCAATAAAGGCAATGACACATCTGACAGAATGAGTGGTGCCAATGAAAAAGAATTTTTTAACTGCCATATCAGATCCATTTTCACAAAGAGAATGACCAATGAAACCTGGCTCTTTTGATGGCGTGAGCAGGACATAAAAGAGGTCATCCCATATTTTCTTAGCGACTTCATACATGAAACAGGAACAAAAAGTGTGCCACAAATTCTCTCTTTTCTCCACACTTTTGTCAAACAGCTCCCTGTGATCAGCCACCAACAGTATAAACTGCTCGACATCCATGATTTTTTTCCATATGTTCTTGAATGTAATCGTCTCCTTTTATCCTGTTTTCCCTGTGTGGTGTAGAGAGATGGCAAACACCATCTTCAGGCAGAGAGCGTCATTGCATCAGTATTTCCTCTACCCAGACAAATCTCAATTCGGATTGGTGCGTAGAGACTTTGAGCTTTTAAACTGCCATTGTAAATATGATTTATGATCTTCTTCTTTTGTGTAATCAAGTGAGTGTCTGAAGCACCATCTAATCTGACGTCAGGGATCTTATACGTTCAGCCTACTCATCAATAGTGTCTATAGCAAATTAGACTCTTATACGATACGCATCTTCTAAATACATGCTTTCTGAGGGGTTGTATTAGATAACAAAAAATAATAGAAGGAAGAAAGATGAGCGCTCATGGAGAGGGAATGATCCCTGGTCTCCAGAAGGACATGGATGCTATGATTTCCAGACACACACACACACACAAAAAAAGCCAGGGTTTTGCTAGTTGGTTACTTTACTGGTTTATCCTCATACTCAGTCTAGCTGTACTACCTCCATCTAAATTATATCTGTAAACAGAAGTTTTACATGCATTTCAAAATTGAATTAGTTTACACCAAGTCAATGAAATACACTCCCTATACATGAGTCAGATATGGGTAGGGCATAAGAAGTTCAGGAGGCAGTTGCCTGCCGCTGTCTAATTAGTGTGGAGACAGAAGGGTCAGTCACAGGGCACTGCCCAGCTGGGAGCTGCATGGCCCCCCAGGCTTCCTCCCCCAGCCCATACTTATACAGAAAGCAATTTACATAGGGCTCACTTCCTTCACACTTCCTTAAGCCATCAGCTAGAGGACCACATGGATGGCCATGAATGATGGTGTTTCTGCATGTTTTCAAAATCTTCTTTATTCATCAGACTTTAAGAATGTGCTTTGTATCCAATGGCATAATTCTAATACATCTTACCACCATAAAGTGAGGACTTAGGTGCCTTAACAATCTCTTATTTTCTGGAAAATGTCACCCCACACTTAAAAGTGCTTAAAAGTGGACTTGTGCATTTATGATTCATGCCTTTTTAACATTCTTTAAAAGTGGTCAAGCAGTGAAGACTATCACGGCAGGTGTCTGTTCTAAAGCTTTCACACCTTGACAATGGCTAACAACAGGGTGTTGACAAGCATGGTGGCTTCCTTTAACATACTCCTGCAAAGCTGCTTTTTTAAAAGACCTTTGGCCTGTGATGATGTAAATAGCAGAGTTGCATAATTTGGTTTGAGCTTGGAGAAATGCTATTCAAGATTTTTACAGTGGGATTTATTTTTTCTCATCCACACAACCTTCTCTGGGGGGAAAGGTTTGTAAATTAAAAGTAAAGCCCTGTCACAGAAGTTACAGAAGTTATTAAGCTCTGGGCCACCGGGGCTATTTATAATGAAATGTGTTTGGTGGGTGAGGCAGCTGACACATTTCTTTCCAGCTCTTGACTTTCAACACAGTCTCATTCCATTAGATCTTGTCCGCTGAAGCACAAAACTATTACACCACTGCAAACGGGTAAAATTTAATTAAAGTATTATGTATAGCATGTATAATGGAGTTTTTTTTTTGTTTGAAAAGGACTTAAATAGTTGTTTATCTATGAGTTTACCCAAGGTCAAAGTTTTCCAGCCACAGCAGAAGCATTAACCAGAGACATGTCCAGTTTGAAGCATGTTTTTTCCTTTAAAATAGCAGTTTGCTAAATGACCCAGTTGAAGCAGACATTGAATTTCGGTTCTACATTTTGATTGGTCTGTTGACCACAGGGGTCATGACCTATGCACTGTTGAGACAATAGGTTTATGAACAGGACATGCAATGTCCCTAGGGAGAGGACCAGCCCATACAGATACTTTGCAAAACAAAACAAACTCAAACACTACTTATCTAATGATTTCTACAGTGAACAGAAAACTATAAACGGGATATGGTTTGGAGTTTTGGTTAAGAATAAGAGGTAAATCCGAGTGTGCCATTCACTGTTAACTAAATAGGTATTTGTCTTTGATAAAAACAAATTTTTTAATCAATATGTATTTTATTTACATTTATATGCAACCTAACACGCAATACTATATTATAAAAAAATGATAAAATATAGAAGTGGATTTTCTTTTTACAAACCTACCATTCTGCAACAGGAAAGTGGTACAGATGTGTACATACTGTGACTAACAACATCTGCACAGGCAAAATTCTTTGAAATGCAACCAAACGATTAGTATTATATATATATTTGCTTATAAGATGTGTGAAATAAATGCAGTGTTCTCTTAAAAGCTATTCTAATGGTTCACGGTGGGAAACGGGGACCACCAGGTTATAATTCTATGTTACATAAGTATTGAAACACGTCCTGATAGAAGGGCAATGCTTTGCTAAAGCTTGAAAGTAGCGATAGGAATGTTTACCTTTTTAGCTCCACGCATGGCAAACTCTTTAGCCAGGTGACGGCCGATGCCCCGTCCGCCACCCGTGATAAGCACCACATCTCCGGCCAGATCTCTCCGCCTGCTCGGCAAGAACCAGCGCACGGTTGCCTTGACAGTGTAGTAGATTATCTGAATGGGTAAAAGCACTACGCAACCCACAGCCTTCAGATCCATTTCACTCGCTCTCGGTGTCCGCTTATCTCGGTTCTCGCCTGGAACAATAATGAACTAATTGAAGGCTTGCTCGGAGCGATCACCTTTACTTCTATTTTTAGGAATGGATATGGCAAACTCGCCTTGTTTTGCAGCTCCAGCTACTCGCAGGAGAGAAATACGATTTTATCTGCCACAACCCAATGCTGTTCTTGTGTACCTCGGGAAAACATCTGTCATTCTGCGCACCTTTAGTCCAACGTAAACTCTTTATCCACGGAGCTCTTGCTGCGACAAGTGTGCGCTGCCTCTCTCCAGAGTCCTGTAGCTACTGACAGCGACCAGAATCCAACTACAGCGATAGCTCTGAACAGATAGGGTTTTAAAGAGACCATTTATCTTGATTGACAGCTGGAGGACTGCAGAAGTATTGCTTAATCAACGCTTAGCGTGCGGGTTCCTTTATCACGGCCAAGTCCCCTCCCACAGAGTTGGTGGCACAGGCAGTCTCTCAGTTTTGCCTTTCAACCTGTGCAAGAGTGCTACTGGTGTGTTGGATTGTGATTCATTACAGTGATTCTTTAGAATCGGTTCAGCATACTTTTCATACATTAATTTTGTTCATCAATGTGTATGCAATGCTATTTTGAGTCGCTGTGAAATCAAGTAAATTTAACAGAAAAATATATGATAATAATAACTTAAATGACAAATTGAGTTGGTATTTTACATTTTCTTTTCACAAATTATTGTTATTGTTATTATAAATGCACTCTCTTCACTTGTTCTCTACAGGTTTGAGGGTCCTAAATAGCACTTTTTAGCTCTAAAGAACATTTAGCTCTTATGACCTTAACGGTACTTGTGGCTCTTAAGAAGTTTTTTTGTTATTTTTTTAAAGTTTATTTAGGTCATACATTTATTTGATGGTTGGTTCTAAATAGCACTTTCGAGTGTTGAATGGCACCAAAAAGGACCCCTATGATTGAGTCAAAGAACCAGATTTGGTTCTACATAAAAAAAAAAAAAAAAACTTTTAGAGTGTAATAGATCATAAGAAGTCTCTAATAATTTGAAACATAAAAAATAAAAGGACAATTTAAATGTTTTTGCAAACATAAAATGCAAATCAGAGACATATTTACCTCCCAAAATTATAAAAAGTAATTCAGTAAAAATATCATATTTTCCTTTTTTTAAAAGAATTAATAAAATATAACAATTAATAGTAAGTGAAAGTTATTTATATTCCTGGGTAGTCCCAGATTTTCACATGTGTAAATTACTATATTTGACCCCAGCTTTCATAAAAAAAGGCGACATTCATCTTGTGATGTTTTCAAAATTCCAAGAAAATTATTCATTATTTGCGGACTAAAAATAATATTTCTCTCAAAATTACCTATTATGAATGAATCAAAGATGAATTCACCCAGTGTTGCACAAAAAGTTTCTGAAAGTCAGAATTTCAGAAATTAGCCTGGCAAAAGCTTTTCTCTTTAGTAAGCGGGCGATTGTCGTACCTTTTTCTCTTTTTTCTAATTTCTAATGTGGATGTTTTTGGCTTCCTCCCTACTGTTAAAACTACCACGTGGTCGTCGAAATTATTAATTTTAAATCTCCAAAAGAAGACAAAATATCCAGACGTGTTTATTTTATGCACAATTAGGCCTGTGATTGAAAGCTGCATGTATTGATTTGAACGGATTCATTGTGTTTTGCTCTAAAAAAGAGCTAGTTTTGTCAAAAAACTTAATTTGATTATGTTCAGGTTAACTTTTTTACAAGAATATAAGGTGTCCTTTTAATAACAGTGAAAAATTCTTACAAGTGATCACTTTGTAATGTTTAATGCCCAACAATGAAAATGACACAAATGGCTGGTCTTTAAGTAATTGGTTACATGTGACATACTAGTTTCAGTCCAAAAAAGTAATCCCTTGCATTGCTTAAATACTTCTGTAAAAAGCAATGCATCACATTAATAGAGCAGGAGGAGGTGTCATCACATAGGATGGGGCGGCCATTTTGTTTGAAGTTGTTCTTTAACTGTTTTGGGGTTAAATATTTACAAAATACTAAAAATACTAAATAACCAACTGTCACAAAAAAATAGAATAACAACCCAAAGAAATAATTTGGTTGAATTACTTCCTATCAATAGGAGTCACTCTGTTTAATGCTACAAATATGGCAGACACAAGAATTTAATCACTAGTCCATTACTTTGCAACATTTACAGTTAGACAAGGGAAGCTAATTCAAGGCAAGAAAATTATATAACACATTTCATATACATCAATAATTCATAGACACATTTTTACTTATAGGTTTTGATTACCTAATACATTAATATAATACATGCAATATAAATGAAATAACATACAGAAATTTGTAAGCAAAGCACTGTCTGAATTAGCTCCCTTTCTATTTCTTCTGGAAATTGGTTCCATCTGTGGGCAGCATTATAACTGTTCATCATAAACATAATTCTACCAGCTCAGAGGGAACTCTAATTGATGTGATCCCAGTGATCTCTCCTTGGGTTGTATAAGGTTAGAATATTTGCTATGCATTCTGGTGCTGAGCTGTTTAGTGAACATTCAGAAGAACTTTAAAAGCTGTTCTGTAAAGAGCTGGTGAGTGAGATATGCTCTGATTTTTTTTAGAGCTGGTCAGAGTCTGTGTAGTTGTGTTCTTAAAGATGGAATTGCAAAATGTTTTCTGATTAATTTAAACGTTAATGTCTTTATTATTGATAACATGTTCAAAGCAAATGAGTAATGGATGACCAGATAAATTTATGTGTGTGTTTTTTTTTTTTTATTGTGTTTAATGGACCTTTTTCTTAAGCCCATGAGAAAACTATTACAGTATGCCAGCCCGCTAGTAATGAAAGCATGGACTAGTTTCTCTAAATCTTTACTGAAAACAATAGAATCTAATCACTGAAATGTTTCTGAGATCAATATAAACTGATTTAACCATTGCACTGACGTCACCATTAAAACTAAGATATTTAACCTATTTAAATTTTATATTATATTATATGTTATTGTATGCTTAGAGGCAAGCATTTACTGACAACCTCATCTCTGTTTCTGAATGCAATGACTTCAGCTTTGTCTGTAGTTAATGGAAGAATGCTAAAGTTAAGACGCGGGGAAAGAGAGTTTTCCAGGTTGTAGCCATTTAACGACAAGGCCTTAAAAATCAAAGTGTCAGCATAACTGTGGTGAAATATTTGACAGAAGAGGTGCAAGAAATGAGCCTTTAGGGATCTTCAGATGATGTTGCTGTCCATTGTGGTCCCATATGCTCACATTAAAGCCTTTCAACTCTAAATCTGACCTGAACCCTTTAATCACTGTTTCAGAAAGATCAACATCATTTTCCAGTCTGTCAAGAAGGATTTCACAATCAACAGCATAGTCACCTTTCCTCAAGATCAAATGCAAACTTTTCAATATTTTGTTCCATTTAATGTCCGATTTGACTTTTTAATTGCTCTAAACAGTGCTTTAAGCAAAAACTACCACATTTCTTTTGGAATGCATGCATTTTAAGGTAATAAAAAATAAGGTTACTTTCATTAATTTTATTTTAGCAATTTTATGGAATAATGTGCATGTACAGCAATGAAAAAAGTTCTTCAAATGCACGCTCAAAATAGCTTTTTAAAATGTCTAGTACCATTGTTTTTGTTCCTATTAGTGTGGTTCACAAGTATTTTTCTAACACAGGTCTTTTCTGTGGCCTGTTTGTTGGCCTTGTTTCATATATATGTATATTTTTGGAGTCTACCATAAGTAATAAATTGTTTTGAGACTGAATTGGTTGATTCGTCCCGATTTGACAACATCATACATGTTTTTGTGGAGGTAGATGAGATTGCAGCAGAAGAGTGCTAGTGGATACACTATACTTGCTTCTCAAACGTATTTAGAAAATTATGAACCCATCAATTATCTCATCACATTCGAAAAAACTAATTTAAAATCAATTTTTCTATGACAGTACAAAACCTGCAACATCCAGATGATTTCCACTAAGATTTCCACTATTTTATAATTTCCTGATAAAATATTCAATTGAAGATGAAGAAATCTATCTTTAGAGCTTTATATTGTTGCAGACTAATGAAATGTAATATTCTACACAGACACAAATTACACTCAATAATACCAATTTAAACACTTTTTTTACAAGTATCCCAATAATCTAGCCCAAGTTAATTGCTGCTAAAAAATTGTGGGTAATATCAGCTATGTTCATTGGTCCATTGATCAGCTCTTTGGAATCTTGCCTCAGAAATAGTAAACCATCCTGAAACTAAGTTAATACTTGTAATTTATGTAAACATGTTTACATAAAAACAGTGTTTATTGAAAACCTAAGCTTTGGGATGGTGGCTCTTGACTGGCTTGTGTCGAAATGAAACCAGTTTTAAACCCTCAACTGAAAGTATCCATGAGTTCACAAGAAATAATTTGGCCAGAAGAGCAAACACTGTTTGGTTTGTTCTTAGACAGGAGACCCTTGATCCCCTGTTGCTCTATTCATAACACAGAGCTCAGACTCAGGGCAAGGGCAAATTCAACCTGCAGAACATGCAGACCTTTGTAAAAGACTCTTAAACTAATACGGTAAAGCCAGGAGCCGTTGTGGAGATTCCAGACTGTGATTTTTGGCCTGGCCTCCACTTCTCCTGCTCAAAAGCTGAATGGGGGGTGGCCCAGACTGGACTGGGACGAAATGCAGCTTCACAAAGGCTGCTTTGTGCAATGCTCGCCCTGCCTCTTAGTAATGGCCCAGCAACTCTCAGACAAGGCTTAATGGTGGTCCGGTGGGCCAAAAAGCATTCACCTTAGGAAATTGTTCTGTTTTTGGATTCAAACATAGCCTTAAGTTGACTATTTTAAGTGTTTTGTAAAATATATAAACAGAATACTCTGTAGGCCATTTTGTTTAGGTCTTTTTTCAGAATTTTTGGTTAATAGCAGCAGAGTTTCAGAGTTAGAGTGTCACTGCCATCTACAGTCCACCAGTGTTAGTTCACCCAAGAAACCAGATGGAGCCCAATACCTTTGAGCAAACATTGGGAGTTTATCTTTAATGTTCATTTGCATAGTAATGGGATTAAAGGTTAGTTAGTTTGCAGCTGATGAATATGCAACGTTTTTTTTTTCTTTTCTAAAGCCATATACCATTATCTCAGGGTAAACATTCAGCCAATATATTTTCATGAGAGCTGCAGAGGTTACTAAAAAGCATTACATGCGTTAGTTTCAAGTCTTTGGGATGGGCTGTTTTGTCAGAGTCACATTTGCAAAGAGGTAACTGCATTATTTAAATAATCTTATTTAACGTGATTCAATGTTGACTATTCTATTCATTAATATGTGTTTATACGTTCTACCAAGGTCCTAATTACAAGAATACAGCCCTGACTCCTAGCAATCATCTGAAATGAAGCAATCATGAGAGAAAATGTACTAAATAGAAAATTAACAATTATGTGGTTAGTTTCTTTAAAATAGAATTTTAATGATACTGTCAGATTATTGTTATATTTGGAATTATCATCAGTCCTTTGTTACAACAGGGGGTGCTAAAATGCTTCCTTGATCAGGAGAAAGGACTTTGTCACAGTTTAACCTTTCCCCTGTTATAAAAAAGATAACACCTATGTGTACCCTTATTGTGGTGAGGGCAATAAGCCAAAGCAGCCATGTACACAGCAACAGCAGTTCTGATCATTTTATTTTCTGCCATTTTTGCAGCATTATGTTTGTTAGTGGCTCTGCCAGTGTATCTTGAGCTGAGAGATCTAAGTTTACCTCCTGGAGTTGAAAATCCTACTAAATTGCGTGCTATTCACGGCACATATGTGGGGATCAACATTGTGGTGAGTGGCCAGTGGCTGTTTGTGTTGTTTTCTGACAAATCCAATCATTGGTGATTTACTTCATTTATCCGCTGCTGAGAAAATGTAACAGATGCAACAATTTAATAAAACTGGGTTATTCTCCACAAGATGTGTCCTAGAGACATTATGTAGCATTTCTATGTTCTTTGCATGCTTGCATGAGGTTCCATTGGCTGCAAAGACAAAAAGATAACATCAGGTTGACAGGTTATTTGAAATTTCCCATGCACATGAGTGGCTGAAGGGGTGAACAGAGAGCAGTTACATTATATTTATCTCTGTGAATATGTAGGAGTTTGACTGCCTCAGTTTGACTGTACCCATAGACTGCCTCAAGTCACAGTAAGTCACCCCACCTAATGTAACAGGTGAAGGTGCCTGTGTCAGTGGGTGTCAACTTCAGGTTTTATAACAACAGTGATGAACTTAAAATTAATTAATACAGTAAATATTTTAAGTGAGATTAAAATGAGAAAAAAAGACTCCACAGAGTCAATCAGCACTACTGCATGCAAAGCTTGTGGATTTATTTGACGCAAGTAACTCAAAAAGTTATTCATGAACATGTAGTTTTGCAAAATATTACCTCGTGGTGTAATGATCTACCATGTGGAAGTAACTTATTGTACAGCTGATTCCGATGCAGTGAGTTCTATGGTTTGACGAATAAAAGCTGTTTATCTCTGTTTATGGCTGGTTGGTTACCTGTTTTCTTTTCCTTTGGGGGTTGCATTTCAAAGTTCTTTAGGTCATTGTGATAGGGTTTTTGATAGGTGTGTCAATCCAACTTTTCTGATTGTCAAGTACACATGGGGGTCCAGCGATAAGCGGAAACCTATTGACCATTCAGAAGCTGTCCAGGTCATAAATAGGCATCACATAAGGCTAAAAGAGGAAGCTTTCTGTGTCCAAGTACTTCTGCTAAACATAAACAAGCATTCACAAGTAGAGTTCATTCTATGTCACATCGTTTAAGTGCAAGGGCAAGGCTGCTTCTTCTTCCACCGTTGTACCTACATGTATCCTGATAATGTGCTTTGGGATGAATAAGACATTATGGTCAGAACACAGTTTTGCAGGGGATTTGTGAAACTAATTCTATGGGATTGTGACTTGTTCTCATCCACACATTCACATTGTTGACACTGTCCTGAGGGATGACATTGTCTTTATGCTCCCTGTCAAGCATTTTATGTTCCTCTGTTTCGTAACCTACATGCCTGTGATAGCACGCAATGAACGTTTCTATGCTACGATCGTCCTTCACTCAACTTTTGTTGCAGTAAACAACAACGGCGACTGACACTGTGTATACTATGTTTGAGCTTAAGAACATTGATTTGGAAAAGGAATTACTGTCACTAATATTGCAAAAACTTCAGTTGGGGAAGGTGTTTGTTGTGTTTGTATATGACGTTACTCTTGTGACGCAACATCAGAAACACTCAACTACTAAACTTATCAAACTCAAAGCCTAAGGTCCTAGTCTACATGCATAAAGTTACAATTTTTGGGAGGTACACTTCAAGCTGGGTGACGAAGAGGCTTATAGGTTTCGTACGTGCGAAGGCACCATGGTCCTCCACTGAAAAAGGTTATCTTGCGCTCTCCAGCTGAGCTCCTTGGAAATGGATTGGTAACATATTTCAGTAAAATGTCATGTATGTTGTATTGAAGAAAGTGTGGCAAAATCGAGAGGCAAAGCTTACCAATTTACCCATCAACCTAAATTACAATTCTGACTTTGCTATAACCCAAAGTATAAAAGTTACACAAGTTAAACAAGTTTTTTTTTTTTAAAGGTAGTGTACTCCTATAGAGTTGAACTTGCATCTCAGAGTTGAACTTGCATCAGATGTCCCCTGGTTGCCTTTATAGGAAAGTGTTCCAGGGATGTCCAGCCAGAAGGTGGACTCAAGTACATGGTTAAAAGACTACATCTCTAAGCTAGACTCGAATGCCTCTATAATCTCCCAGTAGAAATGAATAGAAGAGCTGGAACTCTTAACTTCCTTGGTTAGACTGCCACACTCCTGACCCAATACAAGTTAAAGCAGATGGATGGATAGTTGCACATTTGACTAACCAGGGTTTATATGTTCATTGCCAATATGTTTCTTCCCTGTAGGGCTATGTTCTAGAGCGGCTGGGTCTCTGTCATCAGACTAATTTTACACGATGGTGCAGATGTTGTATACTGGCCCGCAAAAAGCCAGTACCCCAAAGGCTCCGTGTAAAAGACTTGACCTTCAGTGGAGTTCCTGTTAGAGTGTACGAGCCTACAGGGATTTCAGGAGAGAAAAAAAGAGGCCTTGTTTATTTTCATGGTGGTGGATGGATGTTTGGCTGCATTGGTAAAAAAAAAAACTCACCTACTAAGAGAATTCTGTTGCACTAATATTTATACTATTATAATAATACACTATTATTTTTCTCTTCAACAGATGATTACGATGAAGTGTGTCAGTATTTATCAGTGGAAAGTGACACAGTGATAGTGTCTGTTGGGTAAGTTACTTTGGAAACCATTTTGATATTGGCTGGAATCTTTTCAGAAATGATTTAATCTCTGTTTCTTATTGTTTAGTTATCGTCTGGCACCTGAGCATAGGTACCCTGCCCACCTGGATGACTGTGAAGTTGTGACTCGCCATTTCCTTTCAGTAGCAGCAATTGATTTTGGAGTGAATCCATACAGGGTGGCAGTTGCTGGTGACAGTGCAGGGGCAAACCTGGCAGCTGCTCTCTGTCAGAGACTTTCAAAGACACAGGATCATCATCTGCCACCTCTCTGTGCCCAGGTTCTCATCTACCCAGCATTACAGATGGCTGATTTCAACCTGCCTTCATACCATCAAAATCACTCAGTGCCCATATTGTTCAGAAGCCGAACTGTGTTCTATTACCTGCAGTACCTAAATGGGAACATATCCGTTAGCCAAGAGGTTTTGGAAGGCAAGCATATTCCTCCTGAGTTAAAACTACACTACAAAAAATGGCTAGATGCAGAAAATCTCCCACCACAGTTTCGAAAAGAGACAAAAAATCCAAATAATTTAATCTCAAGCTATGATGCTAGGGTCTACCATACAATCAAACAAGGCCTTAATCCAGAGATATCCCCGTTATTAGCCGAGGATGACATTCTTGGACTTGCACCGCCTGCCTTTGTCTTGACCTGCGAATTTGATGTTCTGAGAGATGATGGGATTCTTTTTCAGAAGCGGCTGAAGGATTTAGGAGTAGATGTTGTATGGGAGCATCTGTCTGATGGCTTTCATGGTGTCATTAGCTTCTTCAATCAGGGTTGGTTGACGTTTCAGGCTTCACAAAGAGGAGTGGACAGTATTGTAAAATATGTAAAGACTCTTTAACTGAATGAAATGATCCGAAGCTGATATCAGCCTGGAGTGATTGAGGCTTTTTTGTTATTGTTTCCTTGTGTTAAGTTTTTGAGAAAATGAGTAGAATGTGCAAAAGAAATGCTGACCAACCAGAAGAATGGTACTTTCTATTTATTGTTTATATAGCACTAGTTTGTCTGCACTCTCATCTTTTTTTCCTACCAGTTTCATTAATATGCAAGTTCAATTTCATTCTTGAATAGTTTCTACTTTAAAAGTTTCTCAACCAAAAAAGTGCAGTCAATTTCAGCTTAGAAACATGAAGTCAATACCCTAGTCTTATGTAATATTATAACACATTTATAGTAGGGCACCTAAGAGAGCACCTAAAAGGTTTGTTACAATTAAACAATTCTCAATTGATCAGAATGGGACACATAACATTCTATTTGTGACATCCCTTGCATATGAGACTACAGTCTCTCCATGATCAAACTAGTGATGTTAATTATCCTCATTCAGAGTGTGTACTTGCAAGGTAATGAAACTGTTCTTTAACTGCAGCCGCTCCCATAGTGTCAGTCTAGTGTTTGGTGTTTCCATAGTAACTAAAGTCTAGAATGTCTCCCACTTTGACGATGCTGTTCATTCAGGGAAACGTAGTATCTTACTTTAATGGAACTTAGCAGATATAGCCTACAGCATGCACAAACTGAAGTCTCATGACAAGTTCAACCAGCCTGGTTGGAGAATAGAGCAGAAGTATGGCAGCAAAGTTCTTATTGGTAACTGGCTGGAGGAGAAATTACAAGTAGGTTTATTTTAAGGTAAATTTTTGATGAAATGATAACTGCAGACATTAAATTCATTTAAGCAGCTCACTGTATGATGCTCCGTTGTGATTCAGCTGCTGTCTTTTTGTTCACGTTCAAAGTATTTTAAAGTTGGTTCATTATAGTGTGCAACAGTTCAGTTTGTTTACATTTTTATAGAAAAATTATTTGATTTTTCTTTTCAACAGGTTTGACAGTTTTTTTTAAGTTGGAAGTAAATATTTAATACTTATTAAATATTAAAGAATACTTGTTTCTTGTTTTATCAAAATGACATAAAAAACTAATTAAACCACATCTTAATTGCTTAAATGTACCTCAATTTAAACATTGTTAACATAATAACAGAATTTGTGTCTCGAGGAATGGTTATGGTCACATTTACATGGTAAGTGTGATTTCGTGCATTTGTACCCCATTTATTTTTTTAGGGGTCTGTTTGTGTCTTCAGCTCACACTAGGTGAAAGGGTTGCCAGGTAATCACAGAAAGCGAAGCAAAAAAGCTTCTTGAACAATGTCTCTTTAAAAGCAGATATTTCTATACAAGCACAGTTGTACCTACTAAAATGCATCTGAGCAAGAAAACAAACCCAACTGTTCACACCTGCCCCCTCACACAGAAGAACTTAGGGCAGGTTCAGAGGGTTATTTCAAATACTGTTACTTGTGCTGGAGACCCTGTGACCCTGAAATGGAACAAGCGGGAAGGAAGATAAATGTACTTTCAATATCAATATCAACATAAAAATGTATTATGATAGTGTTTTGATGTACAAAACCAATCATTCGATGTCTTTTGATTTATATATACATAAGATATCCTAACCATTCATTTTGAGTTCTTAACATTCTGATTATCATTTGTGTTCCTTAGAAGTTGTTCAGACAGATCAATACTGAAGTGCTTAATGCTGCTGATCAGCTCACTCAGCACAGACCAATGCCAAAATAAGGATAGGATAGACATAAGGAAGGTTTTACTAGTCAGAAATGGACCTGTAATGGTACATTTGTGATTACCAATACACTGAAAGCTATTCTGAGCACAGGACTGAGTCTTTCCTCTGTATCTATGGTGTGAGACAGTTTGCTCGAGAGAGTATGACAGCAAACAGCTCCAACAGGCTGGACTACACACCCCATGAGTTTCACAGGCCGGATGCTGCTGTACGTCGAATGGGTCTTCACAGATCAGAGGTTTGGGACAAAACCATTTGTCTCATGGTCATGCACTCACCAAGGGTTGAACATTTTCAATTCCAAATTATGTTAAGTACAACCATGTTTTTAGATAACAGAAGTAAACAAGTGTATAAATTGTAAAAAAAAAAAAACTCTTCCTTTTTATAATGATGATGGCATAATGATCTGTTGTATCCTGTTTTAGGGTGTTCCCTCAAGGCTTTTGCTTTCTCATCATTGTGTTCCCTCATTTCACTATTTTGTGACACTCTATGATGAGTCCTATGGGTGCCAGGCCTCCTCCTCCTCTCTGCCCACACTGCGCTCCTGGCATTCTGACAAACTGGCATGGGTCCCAGAGAGGTCAGACCACCCACTACAAGGTATTAAGAATTCCTTTTCTCCAGATGGCTTTTAATGTAGTCCAGTTTGTGTTTTAAATGAATCTATGAGTAGTCCGCTGTACAATATTATGGCGAACAATGATGACACTGGCTTTTTAGTTGAATGATATTATCTGTTTTATATCTGGCAAATTATGTCTTATTTATTATGGCACTGTGCTTAATGCTGGTGCCCCCCATAAAGAAAGCGAGGTGGAGTTGCATCCAAATGTTAGTGGAATATCCCAAGTGGTACTCAAGCAACATAACTCACACAAGTTGTCAGTTAATGGTTATTTCTGATTCTAAAAAAAAAAAAAAAGGATTCGCTCTGTGTAATGTCGTCGGTAAATCCCTATAGCTGTCATTCCCAACAGTTCTCAAGCACATCTCCTGATGAATAATTCCCCATTCTTCCTGAGTAGATATCTCAAACTCTTTTGGTCATGTGTTATATTGGATTGAAGTTTGTTTTTTTGTGTAGACCAATTAAGGTATTTCTTAACCAGAAATGAGATATGGTTTGGGTAGTTATCATGCAATAATTTTTCTCACACTGTCTGAGGTTGTCTTTCAAAATGGTCTTTTATCCTTTCTTTTTTGCTTCATCCCTAACCAGTACTGAAACATCCCCACAGCATTCTACTCCCGCCACCATGTTTCTCTGTGGGAACAGTGTTCATGATCTCTTCTGAGTAATGCACACATTTTCATTATGTATCACCTTTCCACAGGTTGTCCTTACCAAACTTCATTTGGGCTTTGAGGTGTTTCTTCTTTAGAAGTGGAGTCTTTATTGGTCGCCAACCTTGCAGTGTATTCCTGTGCAGGACTCTTCTAATCTTCTTTTTTAAATTATTGTCTGTGAAGTTGTTCTTGGGTCTTTATAAACCCCTTTCACCCTTTTACTGCGTTGGACTCTTTAAACCTTTTGATAATTCACTTAAAGCACTTGAAACCAGTTTGATAAACATGTAATTTTCCCCCATCTTTATGAGAATTTCCAGCTCAAAGAATTTTTTTCAATTTTACCACGAGGTCTGTGCTTTTTGTTGTACCTGCTTTTTTTTTCAAGATAACAATTCTCAGCTTAAAGTGCAGTTTATTGCCCTGTCCCAACGTGCCTGGTTATTTTGAAAATGGGTATTTTTCTATGCGGTTACGCTGTCCGCCCACACATAACCGTTTTAATTTGACTAATCATTTTTGAAAACGCTGGACAAGGAAATAAGTATTTGAAGCGTTCCGTGGCCAGTGTCTGTGTGGAGAGTGAAACTGGGTTTTTTTTTGTTCTGGGGTGGAGTTAACATGTCGCCAGGCTCTGTCACTGCAGCGTTTACAAAGACCATAATGGCGCCCGAAGTGAGGACTATGTGGCTGTTTATTCCGCTATTATTGTGCACAGCATGTACAGGATTACATATTTGCTATTAGATCACCAAACAGAGGTACCTGTGTTTGTGCACACGGAATGCTGAATAATAATTTTAAAAATGCTGTGAATTGACATTACATTGACATATAGTCATTACGGTGTTTTTTTTTTATTTTTGTTAACATAGCATAAATGTTTAACCAAGTTAAATGGGTGAATCATGCAAATTATGTAATTTGACATCAGTGATTAATTATTTAACTAACTACAAGAAGTCTTACTTCCGCTATAAGAACAAAATAATAGGGAATAATGTCAATGTCCCTTGTTTTGTTGAACTTCTCTTGAGAAATATATTTTGAAAGTGTGCAATTTCGCAGGGGAGGTAATATTTTTGTCTGCAGCCTGTCTGCATGACATGCCAACTTGAACTATTTAGAACATACGCTCTCGTTGTTTGGCCAGTTCCACCTCCTCAGCTCTGAAATCTCAGATCTGACTGAAATGTTGTGGTGATTTTATTCTAGTGCAACATTTATGCTACTTTATAATGACCATGATTGTGTCAGGTTGCTGTAAGACACAGATGAGGTAAGTACTCAGGATACAAGAGAGGATAAAGCATCAATGTTCATTGAACAGCACTACTAGTTATCTTACTTCTGCAGAGAGGTTAGAAGCTGGAAGCGATTTGGTAGAATGAGCAGGAACTATATAACTTCACATAAGGCACATAGCTTCGTCTATGGACATAAATGTTTGGATTTCTTTCTATGTGTGCATTACTAGGGTTGTTGCCGACATCTGGTGAAAATTTCATGTCAATAGCTCAATTAGAAATATGTTTTTGAGAGAAATGTTGACGTGTTCAATACTTATTTTCCCCGCTGCATGTATGTATAATGTAAATGCAGAGTAGATAATAGAGGCAGATGGGTAAGGATGAGGGTAAGGATGAGTTTCATTTTTCTCCTGTACCCTTACTCCTACACCTAACCCTTAGCCCTTGAAACCGAAGACTCTGGTTTACTCTTATAAATTGGAGCAGTCTACAGGTTGTAGACAAAAAGAGTTTCTACTTTAACCTTTATGTTTGTTTATGCATTGCTAGTTTGGCAGCAGCAGGTGAATAGTAACTTCTGTTTGAACATTTTCTTCCTCTGTCTCTTGTTTCTTACATGCAGGCCCCCCTACTAAGTTTGGCTTGGAGGAAGCTTGGCGGGCTCGTGTGGAACAACAGCGGGAAGCATTGCCAGCATTAAGCTTGTATCAGGCTTCATACCCTCCGCACCCTATCAGCGCCTTCTGTCATTCTCACCACGTCAGCATGCCCCAGTGCTTCTCCAGCAGTCAGCAACCTGCCAACCGCAGCAGAGAGGACCTGGCAAGAAAATACAGACTGGGCTCCAGTAATCCAGCCTCCCCGCTGTGACCCTTAGCCCCTATCTTGCCACCTTCAGCTCTGCAGTGCCACACACACCGGCCTCAGAATAGTGAGATTCAAGCTATTTTTTTTTCTTATTTAACACTTTGCAAATAGGGTCAAAGCATTTTCACCAGACTTAACAGCAAGTTGTTGAAAGACAAATCTGAAGTGTTGTCTAAAAGGAAAGCCCTAGATTATTTTTTGCATCTAATGTCTTCATATTATTCCTTTTTTTAGATTAAACTTTATCGTATATTTATTTATTGCTAGAACTTTTTTTGCACATCATACTTTTTTGGATGTCATATGTGCGCCTTTTTCATCTTTCATCAGAAAAATGGTTAAATTATATGCAAGCTACAGTGTTAAAATAGCTTTAATGAGAATGAATTAAAACACACAGTTTTTTATCTTATCTTTTTATATTATTTTATCTCTTAAAATAGGTATCACAATATTGATTCATTCATTTTCCAATCCGCTTATTCCCTTTTTGGGGTCAAGGGGGTCTGCAGGGGATCTCCAGTGCACATTGGGCGAGAGGCAGGGGTAACCGTGGACAGGTCGAAACATTCACACACACATTCACACCGAAGGGGAATTTAGAGTATTCAGTGAACCTAACCGCATGTTTTCGGGTTTGTGGGGGAAACCAGAGTACCCAGAGAAAACCCACGCAAGCATGTGGAGAACATGCAATGATATATTATATAAACTGTGCATTTTTATGATAAACCACATCACTGTAAATGTTTTGAGGTTCGCCATGTAAATTAGAAAAAAAAGTAATGTAATATTTCACACAAAGGCTGCATTTCTGACGAAAAAAATCAGTGGGGCGGTGCCATGAACATGCTTTGTTTGTGTGCTTGTTACAAGAAGTAGCCTAATGCTCATATTCATATTCACTGTCTAACATTTCCTGGAGTAGTTAATCTGCACTTGACTCCCACTTCAACTATTCCATCAACTCATGTCCTTATAAACTGGGTCAATCACTCCCACCTTCACCACTTTTGGGGCAAGTCAGTGTTTTCAGCTCGTATTTTATGAGCACAAACTCACAAAATTAAGGCAGGTCTAGATGGTCACACTCCTGAAGTGCTTTTACAAATCATCTGAAATGCACAAAATTGTCTAAATACACAATTATATTTTTATGGTTAGTAGTGTGACCATAGCAACATCACGGTTGGCACAATACATGTGGTTTTCAGATAAGGAATTTTAAAACAAAAGCATTCATGATGCATCATCTTTAAATGAAGCTATGGTAATACTGCTATCTTCTCTCTTCCCTTAAGGTATCTGAGCACATGGCAACCTCTAACTTATATGCCACTGAAATACCTTCCAAAATATATTAATAGTATGTGCAATATTGTGTTTTGGCTCAGGTTGAATTGCAATAATTTACCTAAAGTTTAGTGTAAAATGTGATGCTGCAAAGTGTTTGTTTCTGTAACAAAATCCCCGCAGAAATAAAAAGCTCTATAAATGCACTTTGATCTGTCTGCAGTCTCTACTCTAACAGTGTGCTGTTCCATCAAAGATGGAAGCATAAACATGAGAAAAACAAAACAAACATACAATCAAGCTGTGAAAGCAACATTTTAATTCCAACTGTAGTGTTATTTCAGACAGCAGACATGTTCATTCAAGACACTCTAAAGGGACTTTCTAACTCCCATCCCATTAAGTGTTTAATCACAGTGAATAAGCGTGTTTAATTATAAGCAACCGGATGCTTTGTTTGATGTCCAACCATCTGTGTTCACACTTCTCCTGCTGTGTTAGTTCTAGCCCTCTGTGTTCAGCTTTTTTTGTGAAATATTCCAGCTTTTTGTATTTGATACCAACTTTCTGTTCAATGCACAAGCTCTTCATCCACCTTTAATATCTTTTCCACATGATGGTGCTAGAGTCACACAAAGAGCAAGAATACGTCACGGAGTTGCATCACAACACTCTCCCCTCTACATACATGCTGTCTTTGATCCCATATGCATATGCGATTGTCACAGTGATTGCATTGTATACTTTCATTAACATAAATTGATTATGTGATTGTTTTGCTTTTGATAGCGGAGCAGAATTTAAATTCAATTAAGATCTTGGTCTCAAGTACGCCTCTTGCTGCAGCCAGAGAGTTTGTCAGAACTCATTACTTATTTAAGACTAACACAAGAACCAAGACTCACTCATAATAGATGAGAGAATTTTATTCTCAGTTCTTCAGACGATGGAAAGAGAATGTAAAGATTAGCTTTTGCTTTCTTGATCCATTAAGTTACTAATGTGTTGTATGATGTTTCATGTAAAACACATACATGATCACATTTCCCTGAGAAGAACCACATCATTTTTTTTTTACCTTAAACCAGTTGTCCTTGAAGAAATCCAATTCTTTTGACAAGGATAAAAAAAAACATTATATATATCCACTGATAATTTAAGAGTAATCATTCAGTATGTGACAAACAAAAGAAATGAATATCAATATGCAAAAAAAAGCAATGAATATGATTTTCCAGTATACATAAATTCCCTAAGTGGCATCCATTTACGTTGTTTATGTGCCAGCCAAATGCAATTCAGCTTTACATACAGTATTGATTGGTTAACATTGGCCACACAGTTCTGCAAAAGCTGTATATTTTCTGATACATTTCAAGCTCTCGCAAAAGCCATTTCCAGGATTTAAAGGTTGGTTTAGACATCTGAGTGGTTGAAAGGCCCAAACAAACAAATAGCCTTCATTGCGACAGCATATTTATTTATCAGTAAGTGCTGTGTAATTGTGCTCCAGCTTAATCATAATTGTATATAATGGCCTTGATATTTCATCTCAATTGCCACTAATTAAGAAAAGGTACATTCTTTTATCATGTGCATAATAGAGTCCAGAGTGTATGTTCTTACCAGACAGCCTCCTACATGCAACATCTGACCTTGTTTACACACATGTTTGTTGAGTGGTGCTTTCGGGCAGCACAAGGACAACTGGAAACAAAATACCTTTCGCCACAGACATAACTTTCGAATCCTGTGCCGCAAAACTAGGCGATACATCATCTGCAAGGAACCTCAAAGTAAACTGACGGCTCACGCAGTAGATGATATTGTCCATAGGCACACATTTAAAGGTGGAGCAATGTGGGAGGCGTATCGATGAGCATTCGTACCACAGTCGGGCCACTGCATGAAAACGATAAACACTAATACCCAATGCACTGATGTCAAAACGGTACAAAAAATTTCTCACTGCCACCATTTCAATGGTTTTGTCCTTACTGCCCACAATCATGCTCTCTCGCCAAGTGTTGCTCTTGGGATTGTACCGTAAGAGGGTGTATCTCAATGTGCCTCCTGCAACAAAAAGTTCACCATTGCAAGCTGTGGCACGGTGAGCAACAGCAAATGTCTCATTTGGAAGAGGTGCCACGAAGGTCCATCGGTTAGTCCTGGGGTCATATCGCTCTACTGTTGAGAGACATTCTCCTCCAATGGCGTACAGATATCCCTGGAGAGTCACAAGTTTGCAATGAGGCCTAGCCTCATTCATGGGACTTATTTCACTCCAGATTGAAGTCATTGGGTTGTAACAGTAAACCTTCTTTGAAGGGACTGTCCCTTGGAAGCCAACAGCAATAAATAGATAATTATCCATAGTGCATGTGGCACAGCCGTTAGATAACACTTCCAATGGAATGTGGGAATGAAAGTGCCATGATTCCTTATAATCGTCGTAGTAATACATTCCGCTGGATGTCTTAACTGATTCAGACTCTGAATCTGTAGAGGGTGACAGATGTCTACTTCGGTCCAGGGACTCCATATCTACCACAACTAACCACTTCCTTCCTTTCATGCGCTGCTCTTGGATGTGATCACGCTCTCCAGCTTTCAGCCTGCCAAAGAGTCCCGGGTCTCTGAGGACTTGAAGGTAATTATCAGACATGACACGGAGAGCAGCTCGCTGAAGAGCAGCATGGCCATGTTTTTTAGCTAGTGTTAATGCCTCCAAGCAGTTTCCTAAGTCAAGCTTTCCTGCTAGACTCTCAAGCTCAGCGCTTCCCAAGTTCTCACAGAAATGTACAAATTTTGCTCCTGCCACAGTTTCAACTTGTGGTTCCTGTAGAGCATCAAGAACCACCGTGTCAGAATCTGGTGTGCATGAAAGGGTGTGGCTATGTTGAGCAGGAGAACAGCTCAGAGGAGTATAAACCCTCCATGTGGGCAACGGGATTGGCAGCTCAGAGTCAATGGCAGCCGAACGATAACTGTCTTGACGAATAACAACTTGTCTGTTGTACTTCGTGGTCTCTGGTTTGAAAGTGGAAGAAGGCTTGTTTCTAACTTGTCCTTTGTATTCAAGATCTCTCATTGTGAATCGTGAAGGCTGAGGACTTGGTGATCTGGAGCGTTTCTTGAAATGGGAAAAATCCATTGATTTTGATCGGAACAAAACACCTTCATTTTGTCTAAAGGCTGGACTGAGAGAACGAGTGGGGCTCAAATCAGAAATGAAATGAGAAGATGATTCCACATAGTACTCATATATCTTCCCTTGGACGCCTGTCCTATTATTCTTCCCTTGCCCATCCAAAATGAGGTCCGCATTCTCTACTTTGACTTCCGCTTTTGACTGAAAACTTGAAAACATTCCTTGTGTATCAATGTCTTGCCTTAACTCCCTGCCAACACTTGTGCCATCTTCCAGCTTTTTCATCAGACAAGGTGATCGACGACCGGTTGGACTTCCAGGATCTCTTTCAGTGACATCAGGAAGTTCTAAAACCTGTCCTAGGTTGCAAGTCTCAGTTTTGTCCTCGATTGTGGCACTTTTACCAGTACGTTCTTCCTTTGCACAGGTGTCAAGGCTCAGCGATTCAGGTTTCTCAATTTCCAAACTGGAATTGCTGCTTTTAGGACTTTTTTCCAAGAGTGTCACTGAAGACTGCTGAAAGTGTATTTCCTCCTTTGTATCTTCTCTTTTGCAGGGAATCGCTTGTACATGTCTTTGCTGGTTTCTTTGCTGTCTGTTTCTTGCCCTGGAGTTGTAGAATCTGAAAACCAAGGAAACAAATAGCATGGTGGCCACAGACAGAGTCAGCTTACCCAGGAGTTGCATGTCAAATTGCACTCCAAGCAATTCCGCAATTGGCATCTCTGTATTGAAATCTATAGTGGTCCTCTGAACACTGAGTTTGATTTGGAGCCTTTTGCCTAGAGTATCTCAGCCAGTGTATAGCTCATTGTCAAGTGTCTGGAAGCAGGAGCATGCAGTCAGCTGTCTCTCTCCCAACAGGGTGGCTAACAACCTGATATGTACAACAGTATTTGCATTCTGTGTTCTCTGAGGGCGGAGACCAGTGTCATTCCACCTGCTGCAGGTGATCGCCAAGAAAACACGTCACACAGTTTGTGAGTTTGCAGGGTTATGTAACACATTTTGTAATTTTTTCATAAGAGAATTTAAAAACAATAGGTTAAAACATTCTCTTATTATTTCCTATGTCTTTATCTTAATGTTGCATTTTCTAGCTTTTCATGACAGCTAGTTTAATGATGAATTTGACAAACATCTTGAAATTGCAAATATAAATAAATAAAAAAACGGTCAGGAAAGAAATAGATTTTAAGGTAGAGTTTGCTAATCTACAACATAAGTAACAAATATAAGGCTGTGGGACCAGGGTATTGCTGTTTGCACAGTAAATGTTGAGGATCAAAGTCCTTTCCCATGGTATGTCATTGCCAGATCACCAAAAGCATATTTGCATACCATAAATAGAACATTGTGTAAGATATCATAAATGCTGACCACTTTAAAACCATCAGAGAAAATGATTAGAATATCCAACCTCTACATTGAATGCTGTTAATTTTGGAAACAGACATTGTTTTGTTATTTGATCGTCATTTGCGTCTCTGTAGACCCGATCCAGCGAGTCTACTCCTGAATAATTTACAGAAGAGTCTTAAAGTTCCGCTAGCTGCTCTGGCCTCTCATGTGTCAAATGAACACTTCAGGGTCCAGAGACAAATAAAATTTTGCTACATGTTCTGGAAAAAAAACATAAAATGTACATTGCTACAAGGCCATTCTCAAAAAAAAAATAGCATATTGTGATAAAGTTTATTATTTTCTGTAATGTACTGATAAACAGACTGTTTCAGATTCATTTACACACAACTGAAGTAGTTCAAGCCTTTTATTGTTTTAATATTGGATGATTTTGACATACAGCTCATGGAAACCTCAAAAAATTAGCATATCATGAAAAGGTTCACAATATGGAAATTTTTTGAGAAGGATGTTTTAATGTATAAATGTCATGAATACTTTGTTATATATATATATATATATATATATATATATTTATTTATTTATTTATTTTTTGACCAGAGGAATTGTAAAGCCTAATAAAAGCAACCCTGGTTTTTAAACTTATGGTTTTACAACTCTAAAAGCATAAACTGCAAATCACTAACCAACATTCTTCTCCAATCAACATTTTCCAAATAATTCTGTTTGAAAAAGCTAATTTGAGTAGAAGTAGAGAAAAATTATTTTAACATAACATTTGAGACCTGGCTAGAAAAAAACACTAGCTCAAAGGAGAAAAAAAAAACATAACCTTTATAAAATAAAGTGAGCTCAGTATTTTTTGCGAATACCTTGGCCATTAATATTGTGAACCTAGTAACCTGGAGGCAAAGCGGGCTGTAACACTACACTAATGATGGCCAAAAACTCACATTTTGACAACAATGTCAACATTATCAGGGCAGAAAATGATAGGTGTATATGTGAGGTGATATCAAGTGATGTTTTAGGAAATATTATCCAATATTCATTCATTTTCCAACCCGCTTACTCCCTTTCAAGGTCACTGGGGTCTGCCGGCACATATCTCCAGCGAACATTGGGCGAGTATACGGGGAAACAGGGGTACACGCTGGACAGGTCACCAGTCCATCACAGAATATATGAATATATACTCAATAAAAAAGGAAAAGAAACAAAACTAAATATAGTGCATTATGTATTGTCTTAGGCTAATTGTTGAGTTTGATCAAAGCAATTGCAAAGTGAGTCTTCATAAAATGCTCAATAATTCTGTACAGTTGAACAAATCATGTAGTATAATGCATTTTCCCTCGACTACAAGCTATTTGTAGTTTTTTTCAACACAAACCTACCCCCATCATTGTCTTTTTGCTGCCACCAAAAATATCTTCAAGAGTAAACATATTTTTTTATTATATTAATCATAGTAATATTAATCATAATATATAAGGTTATATTAATCATAGTAACAACATAAACATTTTAATGAATCACAGACCACTCCATAGCAACCAAATTGTTTAACCTAGCAACCAAATCCTTAGATTTCTTTCTAAGTTAAGAAAATCACAGAGACATAAGGGTTGCTTTATTTTATTCGTATTGACATGGGGAACATTATAATATGTAACTGACCACTCCATAGCAACTTTGAAATGTCAGAGACATTGGGGTTGCTTTTTTTTTACTCATTTTGACATTTACAAGATTTAAAAAAAATGTTTTATATAAAAGTAGTACCCTGTCAACTTTAGCCATCTAGTTATTATTTGAAAAATTATTTTTATTATTATTTAAATTGAAATGACTCTAACTCAAACCCTTAATTTCCTGAACACAATCTTAATTAAGAACATGTCATAATTGTGTTTAGATTTGTTTTTAATGAATTCTTTAAATATATTGGTGGATATGATCAAACTTGTAATAAAGTTGAACAAATCTAATTGAAATTATATTTCATGGGATGGTGTATGACTTGCAGTAATGTTCTTACATTAAATAAACATTTGAAATGTTTTGTTGTTTTGAAAAACTAGTCTGTGATACTCATCATGTAAATAAGGATTAGGTTTACATTTGAAAATGCCATCTGTATAGTGCCATAACCCTACATATTGGAGCCCTACACACACACACACACACGCACGCACACACGCACGCACACACGCACACACGCACAGACACGCACACACACACACACACACAAACACACACACACGCACACACATTATTTTAGATCAACAGGTCTTATTGTTTAAAATAACTTGGACCAATTAGAAAGTGTCAGGTTAGGATTAAGAAATAATAGCATTCATCAAAATAATGGTCACACACAGTCATGATAAGTTGATCGTCTCCAGTTTTAATACAGGTGAAACAAATGTAACAACCCTGTTTACACTTGGCTTCACTTCAACTTTCTTTCTGAGATGGAGGGGCAGAAACGTTGGCTAAGATGATCCTAGCAATAACTGTTATTAGAGGACTGTACATGATGCAAATCCACTGAATATGTGACAAAAGAAGGATTTGTAGGCAACAAACAGATGAGGGGAAATCTTTGAATGACACATGCATCAACAACCCCACAAGAAAAGCTGTTGTCTTTTCTCAGTGGTTGTAAGCAATCACACGGATGTCATAGATTCTGAACACATGAAATCAGATCGTAGAAAGGCCACTGATTTCACCATTTCTCCTGGGTTATTTTGGAATGGAAAGACGCACACAATAAAGCCATTATCTGTTCCCACCCTTGCATCGTCCCCTCCCAAACCTCTATTAATTCTGTTTGATTTCTTCTCTGTAATATACTTCTCATTATTTACAGGGATGTACACAAAATACACTTAAAAAGAGGATCTTTCATTTCTTTGCAATAAAATTTCACAGGACTTTCAGTATTGTCTCTTTTGATACATTCCAGCTGAGAGCCATTCAAGAAAACAAAATGGAAAATTACTGTGATCAAAAAACACCAATGACTGAAAACAGGGTTCTTAAAAATGGGAGAGTCCTGTCGTGCCAGTGTGCGATAATTCAAAGACGGCTTACTGGAGATGAAGTGAGTCAGTGTTATCTCTAACCCACAATTCCTTTAAGTCTGTTCTCAGGCTCCAATGCATAACTTTTTTAGTTTGAATCCCAAATGCCTTTTGTGCTCCCAATTCCACATGTGTCTGTTTGGCAGGCAAGACTAAGGAAGAATGTCTGTTGAGAGGACTTGATGGGCTTGTTTTCATATTCTGCACATTATTTTCATATCATAATCTCTTTTAAATCAGTGGCATCTCTGTTCGGATTTTTTTTTTGCTTGTGTGTCCACAAAAAAAGCTTCAGGTTGTTCCATAGATGATGAAAGGTAGGTTACGTCGTGTTCTGGAGGCTCTTCTATCTTTCTCTGTGTGTGTAAATGTGTGAAAGGAGCAGAGGCATGTTTGTGTGTGGTTCAATTGAGAATTTTCACGTCAGTTCAACAGTCACTGTGAGAATTAGTGGTAGGCATATCAATCCAAACTTGTGCAAACCAAGCGCCCCATCTGAAAAAAATAAAACAATACAGTGTTATTAATACTTAAATATAAGAGACTCTTTATCTGGTTTATCTATCTCTTTATGTGTCACATATCTAACCAAATGATAAGTATTTTTTCAAAATGATTATTTACTCAATAGTATGTAAACTAGAACATTATCCAAAGAGAGTTTGAGATGGTAATGAATTCTGTGCAATTCTGCCCTAGGTTTCACGTTGAAAATGGCAATGTTCTAGTCTAACTGGCATCATCATCCTTCAACAATACATGTCTCAAATGAATTGTGCAAAAATGTGAAGTTAATGTTAGAACCATGACAAAATAATATTCTGATATGACTAGGACATTCATATAGTTTCCATGTTAATCTTTATCTTAAGAGTATCCCACAGACCCCCAATGGCTAAGGAAGGTGGGTGAAGGGTCATCAAAAAGCTTAAATTTGAAATGGATTTCACCTTTTCACTTTTAATTTTTGACTTTTTACTGTCTGTGTTTGTGCTTCTCTCCTCATGTCTCTCTGCTCATGCCCCTCCCACCCCATCGCTCTACTAATTGCCTACACACCTGTATCTTGTTCTGATTTCTCTCCCTTTGCATTTCCCTATAGTTGTCTTCTCGAGGCTGGTTCATGCACTGACTACAACTTCGAATGCTTAGATTCAAATACTAAGAAATTAAGAATTTTAATGGCTACATTTATGTTATACATTAAGGTATTTGTTATTATTTCATTTCTCTGTTCAAGCCTTTTTTCTGTTCTTGTGTGTAAATTTTCAAGTTCAGAAATTTGTTCATTTGAAAAGGCTCAGTTCTAATCGTACTGGGTTTTGGTGTGGAAGTTGATATTTAATCGATCCCCAACCAGGAACAAACAATTTAAGATTTTTTAAAGAGTAACAATATTTTGGATAATAAAGATGACAAGCAGATACTATTCATCTTTCAAATGATGTGTTGAAAAAATTGATCTTGAAGCAATCAGAAAAGAAGCGTTCTGCTCTATAAAGCAGGAAAAAAAATGTGTGAGGTCTTCTCAGTGCAGGTATTTGCTCTGATTGTCTAAAGCACTCTAAAAGCTCTGAATGAGCTGCACATTAATGCTGGATCACTGGGGCCAGAACATTCGTGTAAACTAAACAATGTTCTGTGAACACTAAATGATGCCGGCTGTCATAAGAATTATGAGCAATACATCCGTCAAGCCAAAGTAATTTTACATTCATATTTTACAGTTTAACTCACAAAACAAGTGTAATATGTAACAGTACATTATGCTCATATTGCTATTTATGATTTATTTATGCAACCATGTTATGTAAAAGCTTTTCTATAGTCAAAATACAGGTTCTTGATCATGTGAAATTTTTGCATGAAGCAGCAATTCGTCATGGTTCAACTGACGGAAAAGTCATTTGCTCATAAGAAAACATGGGAACAACAAAACTAGAAACTAGAAAGATATTATTTTAGTAGATTGACAATTAATGCCTTGATTGCTGTAATTATGAGCGAGCAGACCAGAATTGCAATCTGTCATCAAATGCCCAAGAGCAAGTTTCGGGAGGAGCTTGTCAAATATTTACATAATATTGCAGCTGACTCAATCCCATTAACTGTCAGTAGTCATTGCCTTCAACAGCTCAAAATCTCCATCACAGAGTGAAGTGTGTAAACTTTAATGCCTGGGGTTCCTTGCTTGATTTGTAAAGTATTGGGGTCCCTTGCTCAACTACAGAGGCTAGTCTGTCATTTGTGTAAAGCAAAAGAGCAAACAATCTTCTTTGATCAAACAAAACGGTACAGGGCAGGTGGCACAAAAATATATTGTTTGCAAAAAAAAATACACCTGCAGTGATGCCACTATAAATTCCAACAGAAAAACAATGAACTACACTGAACTATACCGTATTCCACATTCTCTTTTTCTATTTTCCAGGTAATGGCTGGTGATCTGCTTGTCAAGCATCTCCATGATTAAATGGGCCGCATGGAGATGAAGAGACTAGCCTTGGGTTGACCTGGCTGGATTCCCCCTGTGAGGCAACTGCCACACTGTCCATGTCTCTTTGTGTATAGTGTGTAGTTCTCCATGTAGTTCCTCGTGTGAATTAGAATTGCTAATGTGGGCTTTTTCTCTGGGTGCTCTGGTTTTCAGTTCTAAAACAAGTGCCCTAGCATATTTAAAATTACTAAAACACTATTATTGTCAAAAACACTAACATTATTAAACCCCTCAACATCTGTTTAACTATGGAGTCTGCCAAAAAACTTGTAGCCATTCTTTCCACAAAACATGCTCATTCTAGAACTATTCTGAATTAGGGTTATCCTTGTGTGTAAAAGTGCTATATAAGAACATTTGACTTTAATTGACTTGACTGGAGGAGCCACTGAAAAAGATTTAAGTTGGAAGTCCCAATCATGCTTAGCAAATACATAGACTGGCCAGATATTGTGATGCCGAACCTTGTAAGGCCTTAAAATCCCATAAAAAAGCTCTTTAACCTTTTTTTACAAATGACACTGTTATATTTGTGATACACAAACACAGGAGTCTCAAACAGTTCCTGGAGGGCCGTAGCCCTGCACAGTTTACTTCCAACCCTGCTCAGAGAGATCCACACCCGAAGCTTACAAACAGCCTGAAGGACCTATAGAGCTGCATCAGGTGTTTTTAGTTGAGGTTGGAGCTAAACTGTTTAGGGCTGTGGCCCTCCAGGAACTCAAAGGAAGTTTGAAACCCTTGCACTAACACTTTGTATTAGTGATATTTGTTTCATATGGGCAATGGTGACCACTGCATTTGCTTATTAAAAAAAAAAAACTGTGTTTAATACTTAAGAAAGAAGTCAGGACGATTCCCATTATTTGTGTCCACAGTTCAAGTTTGACCTCTTTAACAAATTTTGGGTTTATTTTTTTTTTGAAAAATTAAAAAAAAAAAAATATTTTTTTTGGTTGTCCTAGAGTCAGAAGGTTGGCGGTTCGATCCCCACTAGGTCCATTCTGCCATTGTGGCCTTGGGCAAGCCACTTTACCTGTTTGTGTTTGACTGGTGGGGTGTGTTTGGTGGTGGGCAGGAGGCTGTTGGAGCAAAAATGGCAGCCATGTTCTGTCACCACCAGTGTGTGAATGTGAAGTGAAAGAATGAATAATTCTCTGAAAACTGTAAAATGCCTTTAAAGGTCTGGAAAAACGCTATATAAATTTAAGGCATTATTATTATTATTATACAGTCCAAATTGGTAAATTGGTGAAACGAAGAATCTGTCCATATATGTGAATCTGACCCTGTAAGGAAACGGTGACAACACCGGCCTCTGTGACCATGAGCAGCTCTTATAACCAGGTATAAAAGATTAATGAGTTGACTTTTGCATAGTAAGTATGCAGATGCCATGTCACGCAGATCTATTTTTAATGACAATTTTGCCAAATGCGTTATGCCATTTGCATACATCATGCATCACAAATGAACTCCACTAAGGATTAAATATGTATGAAGTGTACTATGGTAGATAGCCATTCGGATCACACCCAGCATTTCCTAAAACAATGCAGACTTCAGGGCAATTGTGAGTGCTGGAGTCTTCAGGGTGTTATTTTGTGAGATGGAGCGGGTGTTTGAGATTCAGACACATGTCAGACACGCTGACCTCCCGAGGCCCTGCTCTACAAGCCATTTGACTTGCATACGAGGGCCATCTGAAGACGGGCGCTCTCGGTGACCTGAATCTGTCCTTGCTCTCACACACCTGCGCTGATGCATTTACATAGTCAAATCTAACATCCGTAGATACGGTGGCACAGGAGAAAGGGTTTTGGATGAAAAACGAATAATAGAAAAACATACAAATGTCCACCTTCCCCTCTTCTGCCTGGCAGTTCTTCATCTTTACATATGAGTCTCTGAAAAACTGTAAATGAGCCAGCACTGAATGTATAAACCAACTGTAATCCATCACGGCATTATGTTTCCTGTGGACACGCTAGAGCATTGGTAAGTGATGGCTCACTTCTCGACTCTAAATGATGAAAGCTGCAAGCCTTCAGAAGACACATGGTCTCAGGAGGAGCGAAAGAGAGCAGAGACAATAAAATACTGTATGGAGAAGTGGATAATTCTCAGCAAGGGAACAAATTCAAAGGACCAGAGGAAAGGGCAAACTAAATAAAACAGAGCAATTACAGCCTCTCCCTTTCCCTGGACAGTATTTGAATAGCAGTGGCCTTTCAATCTACAGAATAGCTGGGTATTGGATCTTTGTGCTCACTTGTTCTCAGTCTAGTTATAAATCCAAGCCCATACTTTCCCTGGCTGCATAACTATAATTTATCAAACCAGGAACCATTTGCAGTTATGAAGCCAGTAATGTTTTTAGGTTATAAAGTTACATGGGATCAGATCCACAGATTCAACTGTACAATTTAAACTCTCTTCTAACTTGTAATTGTGCTAATTTTGTCTTTTCATCCTGCCAGAAATAATATGAGCAATTAACACAATAAAAATTATAATAAATATAGTAAAGTCGAATAAAGGAAAGATCTTAATGATATAATACCAGTAATTCTGGAATTACACATGGGTCCAACGCCTTTTCAAAATATAATACCTTTTTATAAAAATATGTCATTTTTTTTAAATGCCATATTTATTTATATAGATATTTATTTAGTTTTACTTGACATAATGGTAGTGAAAGTGATGTTAGGACCAAGTATGGAGTGACCCATACAAGGAATTTGAACTCTGCATTTAACCCATCCAAGTGCACGCACACAGCAGTGAATAAAAACACCGTGAACACACACCATGAGCAGTGGGCTGCCATGGCTGCGGTGAACAGCAGTAGTAACTGGTGACTTGCTCAAGGTCAGTACAGGATGTCACAGGTTGCAGAGAGTTTCAACACTCCCAGTGGAGCTGGGGATCGAACCGGCAACCTTTTGATCGCCAGTCAATCCACAAGGCCAAACTGTCAATTTATGTATTTGTAGGTTTTACATCTTTTAATAAGTCATATACAACATAACAGTTTTAGAGCTAAATAAATAAGCTCTTTTTTCTGCTGTTAATAGTGCATGCCAGAAACTTTATCAAACTTTCTTTATGGCTTTAAACTCAAACTCACAGAGCTCTTCAGTAGTTTAGGTACAGAAGCTTCTCCTATTCAAACAAGCACAACAAGTTCTTCAGTTAAAGTATTTAATTACATAAAAAAACAAAAGGTAAGCCACGATGCAGCTTGTGTTTCCCTTGAATGATTAATATTTGTTCTGTTAACTAACTTCTTTATGCCCAGATCAGACGAGTTAGTGTTTCAAACGCACAATGAAAGGGTGCTGCTGATAAAGTTTTGTGTCTCTCAGTCCAGCTTTAGAGAGCAGACAAATCAGACTATGTAGCTATATGTCTATGAAAATGCTAGAACAATCACAACTAGATTTTAAAGTTTGCACGCAAACTTCGATGTTGGCTTGCGTTGGTACCGTTAATACCTATTTTTTTAAATGTTGTCAATTCCGCAACAATAACATAATCCAACCTCCATGTCTCTATGATTCTCATAAGCTGAGATAGGTACATGCAATATTGGTTGCTATGGTAACCAGTCTGGTTGCTATGGAGGTGTCAGTGACCTAACATATTGTTCCCCATGTCAACACGAGTAAAATACACCAACCCCCATGTCTCTATGACTTTCGTAAGCTGAGATAGAGATACGCCATATTGGCTGCTATGGTAACAGTGTGGTTGCTATGGAGGGGTCGCTGACCTAATATATTGTTCCCTATATGAATACGAGTAAATTACAGCAACCCCCATGTCTCTATGATTTTCCTGAGCTGAGATAGGTACATGCAAAATTGGTTGCTATGGTAACCAGTCTGGTTGCTATGGAGGGGTCAGTGACCTAACACATTGTTCCCCATGTCAATACATCAACCCCCATGTCTCTATGACTTTCCAAAGCTGAGATAGAGCTGTGCCATATTGGTTGCTATGGTAACCAGTTTGGTTGCTATGGAGGGGTCGCTGACCTAATATATTGCTCCCCATATCTATACGGGTAAAATACAGCAACCCCCATCTCTATGATTTTCCTAAGCTGAGATAGAGACATGCCATATTGGTTGCTATGGTAACCAGTCTGGTTGCTATGGAGGTGTCATTAACATAATATGTTTCAGCTGGGTGAAGCTTACCAGCCCCCAAGTCTCTAGCATTTTCCTAAGCTAAGATAGAGATGTGGCTATATAGTTGCTATGGTAAACAATTTGGTTGCTATGGAGGAGTTAGTGACATCATGTTGTAATCTACTTTTCATTTAGAATAATATAAAGCAACCCCCATGTCTCTACTGTGTTCCGTTTAGAAGATATTTGACATTGAAAGTTATGTCAAAAAGTGGGTGTGGCTTAATTAATTTCTGTTAATTCACAAGCAATGATGGGCTGGATAAGTAATTTGCTTCCTTAATGCTTGTATGACTTTCCAGTGTCAATCAATTACAGAAGCTCTTTACATTAGGATCTATGGGGTTCATGCTCCATTCATTTCAATGGGCCATTTAAAGTCAATGAGACACCTTTGACCTACTTATTTGAAATCAGCTTGCACCTGGAGTTATCAACTGTCAGATTTTCAAACGAGTCAGCTGACTCAACTGTCAGATTTTTAAACGATGGCAAATCTGCTGGAGAAAATCTGATTTCCATGCCTCAAACAAATAAAGATTATAGAAGAACCGTAAGACATATCGAAATGATTCTTTCTTTGTCGGAAGCAGAAGACCCTAACGAAGAGAATGTTGTAATTTTTGTGAAGGTGTGATTAGAAATAAAAAAGTTATGGCGAGCTACAAATAGCCTTCATTTGATTCTGTGCAACTGCTCATTTCAGAGAAATCCATACCCTCAAACAAATAAGGATTACGAAAGAATGACCAGAGGTATTGAAATATTTCTTTTACTGTTAGAATCCCAAGATTTTAAGGAAGAGAATGGTGTAAATTTTGTGTAGCTGTGATAAAGTTTGAATGATTTATGGCGAGTTAAAAATAGCCTGCGATTGAGATTTTAAACAGAGTCCACCAGAATTTTTGAATGGAGGTGAATGGAGCAATTATGTGCACTCGTTGTGGTTTAGGCCACCTGGAGTAAAAACCGTGTGTTTTTTAAAAATGAAAACAGCACCAACTGAAAGAGGACAAAAATCTCTACCATTTAGATATAAAATGTGTGTGTAAAGGTTATTTTTTAGTTGAGGAAACAGTGCAAGTAGCAACAAGACTGAGCTTGCTCAAAGTTAGAGTGGGCGATGACATCACCACTCTAGGGCCCCCATAGGGAATGACTTGGGCAATTTTTGGGCCGAAATTCGCGATTTTTACGGAAACCACTGGTCAAATCGGTCCGAAAAGACATAGCAACCCGAGTGGGAACAGCTTCGACGACCGTGGAACGTTTCGTGGCTGTAGCTCGAACGGGCTAGGACGAGTAGCTGACAGAAATTTTGTCAGAAGAAGAAGAAGAAGAATAACTAGAAAATGCATTTCCTAGCGGAAAATGCGTGTGAATGCAGAGAGCTGAAAGAAAATGCTTAAAATTGCTGAATTCCTTGGCTGAACCTTGAAACATTAGAAAGTTAAAAGTGTAAAAATTTAAAAGTTGAATCTAAAAGGTGAAACATTGTAAATTGAAAAGTGTCAAAAGTTGAAAGCTGAAGCTGAAACGTTGTAAAGTTGAAATATAAAAAGTTTAAAGTGGAAGCTGAAGGTTGAAACATTAGAAAGTGGAAAGTGTTGAAAATAAAAAGTGTGAGCTGAAAGGTAAAACATTAGAAAGTTAAAGTGTCAAAAGTGGAAAGTTGAAGCTAAAAGGTGAAACATAAAGTTGAAAATGTCAAAAGTTGAAAGCTGAAGCTGAAACATTGTAAAGTTGAAATATGTAAAGTTGAAAGTGGAAGCTGAAGGGTAAAATATTAGACAGCTGAAAAAGTGTCAAAAGTTGAAAGTGTCATAAGTTGAAAGTGGAAGCTGAAATGTGAAACATTAGAAAGTAAAAAGTGTCAAATTAATAGTGGAAGCTGAAAGGTAAAACATTAGAAAGTTAAAATTGTCAAATTTGAAAGTGGAAGCTGAAACGTAAAACTTAAAAACAAATGTGACACATTGTAAAGTTGAAAATGTCAATCAATTCGGTTGCTATGGTAATAAGTAGGGTTTCTATGGGGGGGTCACAGACATAATATATTGTTATCTGTGTGACTACGAAAAATTAAACCTACCCTAATGTCTCTTGCACTTCGCTAAGCTGAGTTAGAGATATGTCAATTGGGTTGCTATGGTAACACGTCTGGTTGCTATGGAGGGGTCAGTAACATCATATAATGTTCTTTGAGTGACTACAGGTAAATTACAACAACCCCTGTGTCTCTAGCATTTTCCTAAGCTGAGAAAAAGATGTGCCAACTGGGTTGCTATGGTAACCAGTATTGTTGCTATGGAGGGGTCATTGACATCATATAATGTTTCATGTGTCACTATGAGTGAAACAAACCAAACCCTGTGTCCCTAGCATTTTTCTAAGCTGAGATAGAGATATGTCAATTTGGTTGCTATGGTAACCATTTGGTTGCTATGGAGGGGTCAGTGACATTATATAGTGTTCCCTGTGTTACTACAAGTCATTTAGACCAACTCCCGTGTCTTTAGCATTTTCCTAAGCTGAGATAGAGATGTGTCAACTGGGTTGCTATGGTAACCAGTATGGTTGCTATGGAGGGTCAGGTACCTCAATGAATGTTCCCGGGGTCGCTATTAGTGAAACAAACTCACCCCCATGTCTCTAGCATTTTCCTAAGCTGAGATAGAGATGTGTCAATTGGGTTGCTATGGTAACCAGCATGGTTGCTATGGAGGGGTCATTGACATTATATAAGGTTCCCTGTTTGACTACAAGTCAATTAGACCAACTCCTGTGTCTCTAGCATTTTCCTAGGCTGAGATAAAGATTATCCGGTTTGGTTGCTATGGTAAATAATCTGGTTGCTATGGATGAGTTGGTGACATCATGTTGTAATCTACATTCAGCTTAGATCAATATAAAACAACTCCCATGTTTCTACGATGTTCCACTTAGAAGATATTTGACATTCAAAAATTATGTTGAAAAGTGGGCGTGGCTTGATGAATTAATGTTAAATCATAAGCAATGATTGGCTGGATTAGTTATATGCATCCTTAATGTTGCTTTGAATCTCCATTGTGAACCAATTACAAAAGCTCTTTTACAATTGGATCATATGGGAATCAATTGCCCCATTGAAATGAATGGCAGCAATGCATCTCTATGGCCCATTGTGAGTCTATGGGAAGGCTAAGCCAATTAAATTTCGTTATTCAAATTAGTTGATTAACAGCTGCCTCCAACTGCCACTTTTCGAATCGAGGAGACATTTCTCAGATGTTGACCATGCCTCAAACAAATAAACATTACAGAAGAACCGTAAGACATATCGAGATGATTCTTTCTTTGTGAGAAGCAGAAGGCCTCAATGAAGATTATGATGTAAAATTTTTAACAATATGTGGAAAATTCTAGGTGTTATGGCGAGTTATAAAAAGCCTTTATTTAAAACTTTGGAGCATCATTTTCTGGGTGAAATGTATTGATCTTAATGGAGCAATTTTCTTCCCTCGTTAAGGTTTAGCCCTCCTAGTTTAAAACCCGTAGGTCCTATGAAAGAAACAACTGCATCTTTGGAAAGAGGACAAATTTCTCTACTACTTTAATAATAATTTTGTGCATAAAGGGTAAAGTTTAGTTTAGGAGAGAGGAATAGATTAAGAAGTTTGAGATGTGGAAAATTAGAGAGGAAGCTAGAGTGGAGCAGAATTAGGTCAAAATCCAAATTCTTCATAAAACTTAAACTGTTATTTATAAAAATCTGTAAAAGATATGAAAAAGCTGAAAACATATTTTAAAAGCTGAAAATTTGTTGAATTGTTTAAAATTTGAATGATTGCTCTAGCTGAAAGTATGCTGAAGATATGAAGGTTGAAAAAAAGCTGAAGATTGAAAGAGATTTGAAGTGTTTCCCATTCATTTCAATGGGAAAAATATTTTAAATAAAGTTAAATTTTATAAAAAGTATAAAAGTTTGAAAAGTGATATGTAATAGCAACCTAGTCTGAAAAAAGCTGAACATTTTAAAGTTTGAATGGTGTTTCTAGGCCAAAGGATGCTGAAGTAGTTGACTTATAAAAAAGGGGGGGGAATAAAAATAATAACTAGAAAGTGCATTTCCTAGCGGAAAATGCGTGTGAATGCAGAGAGCTGAAAAGGTAATGCTCAAATTGCTGAATTCCCGGGCTGAAGAGTGAAACATTAGAAAGTTTCAAAAGCTGAATCTGAAACATTGTAAATTTGAAATATGCAAAGTTGAAAGTGGATGCTGAAGGTCGAAAAATTAGAAAGTAGAAATTGTTAAAAATTAAAAGTGGGAGCTGAAAGGTAAAACATTAGAAAGTTAAAGTGTCAAAAGTTGAAAGTTCAAGCTGAAAGGTAAAACATTAGAAAGTTAAAATGCCAAAAGTTGAAAGCTAAAGCTGAAACATTGTAAAGTTGAAATATGTAAAGTTGAAAGTGGAAGCTTAATGTTAAAATATTAGAAAGTTGAAAGTGTCAAAAGTTGAAAGTGTGAAAAGTTGAAAGTGTCAAAAGTTGAAAGTGGAAGCTGAAAGGTGAAACATTGTAAAGTTGAAAATATCAAAAGTTGAAAGTGGAGGCTGAAATGTGAAACATTCTAAAGTTGAAAACGTATAAAGTTCAAAGGTGAAGCATTGTAAAGTTGAAAGTGTCAAAAATAGAAAGTGGAAGCTGAAACTTTTGAAAGTTGAAAGTGTCAAAAGTTAAAAGTGGAAGCTGAAAGGTATAATATAAGTAAGTTGAAATTCTGTCTAGCATTTTCCTAACCTAAGATAAAGATATGGGAATTGCGTTGCTGTGGTAAAAAAGTCTGGTCGCTCTGGACAGGTCATTTACATAATAGATTGTTCCCAGTGTCACTATGAGTGAAACAAAACAACCCCCATGTCTCTAGCATTTTCCAAAGCTGATATAGGGATATGCCAATTTGGTTGCTATGGTAACCAGTATGGTTGCTATGGAGGGTCAGTGACATTATATGATGTTCCCTGTGTGACTACAAGTCATTTAGACCAACTCCCGTGTCTCTCTAATTTTCCTAAGCTGAGATAGAGATGTGTCAATTTGGTTGCTATGGTAACCAGTATGGTTGCTATGGAGGGGTCAGTGACATTATATAATGTTCCCTGTGTGACTACAAGTCATTTAGACCAACTCCCGTGTCTCTCTCATTTTCCTAAGCTGAGATAGAGATGTGTCAATTTGGTTGCTATGGTAACCAGTATGGTTGCTATGGAGGGGTCAGTGACATTATATAATGTTCCCTGTGTTACTACAAGTCATTTAGACCAACTCCCATGTCTCTTTCATTTTCCAAATCAGAAATAGAGATGTCTCAATTCGGTTGCTATGGTAACCAGTATGGTTGCTATGGAGGGGTCAGTGACATTATATAATGTTCCCTGTGTGACTACAAGTCATTCAGATAAACTCCCGTGTCTCTTATTTTCCTAAGCTGAGATAGAGATGTGTCAATTTGGTTGCTATGGTAACCAGTATGGTTGCTATGGAGGGGTCAATAACATCATATAATGTTCCTTGAGTGACTACAGGTAAATTACAACAACCCCTGTGTCTCTAGCATTTTCCTAAGCTGAGAAAAAGATGTGCCAACTGGGTTGCTATGGTAACCAGTATTGTTGCTATGGAGGGGTCATTGACATCATATAATGTTTCATGTGTCACTATGAGTGAAACAAACCAAACCCTGTGTCCCTAGCATTTTTCTAAGCTAAGATAGAGATATGTCAATTTGGTTGCTATGGTAACCATTTGGTTGCTATGGAGGGTTTAGTTACCTCAGTGATTGTTACCGGGGTCACAATTATTGAAACAAACTCACCCCCATGTCTCTAGCACTTTCCTAAGCTGAGGGAGAGATGTGTCAATTGGGTTGCTATGCTAACCAGTATGGTTGCTATGGAGGGGTCATTGGCATAATATATTAATCCCTGTGTGAGTACAAGTAAATTACACCAACCCCCATGTCTCTAGCATTTTCCAAAACTAAGATAGAGATGTGTCAATTTGGTTGCTATGGTAACCAGTATGGTTGCTATGAAGGGGTCAGTGACATAATATAATGTTCCCCGTGTGATTAAAAGTCAATTAAACCAACTCCTGTGTCTCTAGCATTTTCCTAAGCTGAGATAGAAATGTGTCAATTTGGTTGCTATGGTAACCAGTATGGTTGCTATGAAGGGGTCAGTGACATAATATAATGTTCCCTGTGTGATAAAAAGTCAATTAAACCAACTCCTGTGTCTCTAGCATTTTCCTAAGCTGAGATAGAAATGTGTCAATTGGGTTGCTATGGCAACCAGTATGGCTGCTATGGAGGGGTCTGCTACCTCAATGAATGTTTCCGGGGTCGCTATTAGTGAAACAAACTCACCCCCATGTCTCTAGCATTTTCCTAAGCAGAGATAAAGATGTGTCAATTGGGTTGCTATGGTAACCAGTATGGTTGCTATGGAGGGGTAAGTGACATTATATAATGTTCCCTTTCTGACTACAAGTCATTTAAACCAACTCCCATGTCTCTCTCATTTTCCTAAGCTGAGATAGACATGTGTCAATTTGGTTGCTATGGTAACCAGTATGGTTGCTATGGAGGGGTCAGTGACATTATATAATGTTCCCTGTGTTACCACAAGTCATTTAGACCAACTCCCGTGTCTCTCTCATTTTCCTAAGCTGAGATAGAGATGTGTCAATTGGGTTGCTATGGTAACCAGCATGGTTGCTATGGAGGGGTCATTGACATTATATAAGGTTCCCTGTTTGACTACAAGTCAATTAGACCAACTCCTGTGTCTCTAGCATTTTCCTAGGCTGAGATAAAGATTATCCGGTTTGGTTGCTATGGTAAATAATCTGGTTGCTATGGATGAGTTGGTGACATCATGTTGTAATCTACATTCAGCTTAGATCAATATAAAACAACTCCCATGTTTCTACGATGTTCCACTTAGAAGATATTTGACATTCAAAAATTATGTTGTAAAGTGGGCGGGGCTTGATGAATTTATGTTAAATCATAAGCAATGATTGGCTGGATTAGTTATATGCATCCTTAATGTTGCTATGAATCTCCATTGTGAACCAATTACAAAAGCTCTTTTACAATTAGCTCATATGGGAATCATTTGCCCAATTGAAATGAATGGCAGCAATGCATCTCTATGGTTGTTAAAACTGGGCGTGGCTTGATGAATTTATGTTAAATCATAAGCAATGATTGGCTGGATTAGTTATATGTATACTTAATGTTGCTTTGAATCTCCATTGTGAACCAATTACAAAAGCACTTTTACAATAGGATCTATGGGAATCAATTGCCCCATTGAAATGAATGGCAGCAATGCATCTCTATGGCCCATTGTGAGTGTATGAGAAGGCTAAGCCAATCAAATTTCGTTATTCAAATTAGTTGATTAACAGCTGCCTCCAACTGCCACTTTTTGAATCGAGGAGACATTTCTCAGATGTTGACCATGCCTCAAACAAATAAAGATTACAGAAGAACTGTAAGACATATCGAGATGATTCTTTCTTTGTGAGAAGCAGAAGGCCTCAATGAAGATTATGGTATAAATTTTTTTAAGATATGTGGAAAATTCTATTAGTTATGGCGAGTTAGAAAAAGCCTTAATTTAAAACCTTCAAGAATTATTTTCTGGGTGAAATGCATTGATCTTAATGGAGCAATTTGCTTCCCTCGTTAAGGTTTAGCCCTCCTAGTTTAAAAACCGTAGGTCATATGAAAGAAACAACTGCATCTTTGGAAAGAGGACAAATTTCTCTACTACTTTAATATAAATTTTATGCATAAAGGGTAAAGTTTAGTTTAGGAGAGAGGAATTGATGAAGAAGTTTGAGATGTGAAAAATTAGAGTGGAAGCTAGAGTGGAGCAGAATTAGGTCAAAATCCAAATTCTTCATTAAACTTAAACTGTGATTTATAAAAATCTGTAAAAGATATGTAAAAGCTGAAAACATCTTTTAAAAGCTGAAAATGTGTTGAATTGTTTAAAATTTGAATGACTGCTCTAGCTGAAAGTATGCTGAAGTTATGAAGGTTGAAAAAAAGCTGAAGATTGAAAGAGATTTGAAGTGTTTCCCATTCATTTCAATGGGAAAATAATTTTTAAATAAAGTTAAATTTATTAAAAAGTATAAAAGTTTGAAAAGTGACACGTAATAGCAACATAGTCCAAAAGAAGCTGAACATTTTGACGTTTGAATGGTGTATCTAGCTAAAAGTATGCGGGAGGAGTTAGCGACAGAAATTTGGGAGAATAATAATAATAAATACGTAGGATAACTAGAAAGTGCATTTCCTAGCGGAAAATGCGTGTGAATGCAGAGAGCTGAAAAGGGAATGCTCAAATTGCTGAATTCCTTGGCTGAAGAGTGAAACATTAGAAAGTTTCAAAAGCTGAAGCTGAAACATTGTAAATTTGAAATATGTAAAGTTGAAAGTGGATGCTGAAGGGTGAAAAATTAGAAAGTAGAAAGTGTTAAAAATTAAAAGTGGGAGCTGCAAGGTAAAACATTAGAAAGTTAAAGTGTCAAAAGTTGAAAGTTCAAGCTAAAAGGTGAAACTTTATAAAGTTGAAAATCTCAAAAGTTGAAAGCTAAAGCTGAAACATTGTAAAGTTGAAATATGTAAAGTTGAAAGTGGAAGCTGAATGTTAAAATATTAGAAAGTTGAAAGTGTCAAAAGTTGAAAGTGGAAGCTGAAAGGTGAAACATTGTAAAGTTGAAAATATCAAAAGATGAAAGTGGAGGCTGAAAGGTGAAACATTCTAAAGTTGAAAACGTATAAAGTTGACATGTGAAGCATTGCAAAGTTGAAAGTGTCAAAAATAGAAAGTGGAAGCTGAAGGTGAAACTTTTGAAAGTTGAATGTGTCAAAAGTTGAAGGTGGAAGCTGAAAGGTATAATATAAGTAAGTTGAAATTCTGTCTAGCATTTTCCTAACCTAAGATAAAGATATGGGAATGGCGTTGCTGTGGTAAAAAAGTCTGGTCGCTCTGGACAGGTCATTTACATAATAGATTGTTCCCAGTGTCACTATGAGTGAAAAAACAACCCCCATGTCTCTAGCATTTTACAAAGCTGATATAGGGATATGCCAATTTGGTTGCTATGGTAACCAGTATGGTTGTTATGGAGGGGTCAGTGACATTATATAATGTTCCCTGTGTGACTACAAGTCATTTAGACCCACTCCTGTGTCTCTCTCATTTTACTAAGCTGAGATAGAGATGTGTCATTTTGGTTGCTATGGTAACCAGTATGGTTGCTATGGAGAGGTCAGTGACTTTATATAATGTTCCCTGGGTGACTACAAGTCATTTAGACCAACTCTCTTGTCTCTCTCATTTTCCTAAGCTGAGATAGAGATGTGTCAATTTGGTTGCTATGGTAACCACTATAATTGCTATGGAGGGGTAAGTGACATTATATAATGTTCCCTGTGTGACTACAAGTCATTTAGACCAACTCCCGTGTTTCTCTCATTTTCCTAAGCTGAGATAGAGATGTGTCAATTTGGTTGCTATGGTAACCAGTACGGTTGCTATGGAGGGGTCAGTGACATAATGTTCCCTATGTGACTACAAGTCATTTAGACCAACTCCCGTGTCTCCCTCATTTTCCTAAGCTGAGATAAAGATGTGTCAATTTGGTTGCTATGGTAACCAGTATGGTTGCTATGTAGGGGTCAGTGACATTATATAATGTTCCCTGTGTTACTACAAGTCATTTAGACCAACTCCCATGTCTCTCTCATTTTCCAAAGCAGAAAGAGAGATGTCTCAATTCGGTTGCTATGGTAACCAGTATGGTTGCTATGGAGGGGTCAGTGACATTATATATTGTTCCCTGTGTGACTACAAGTCATTTAGACCAACTCCCGTGTCTCTCTTATTTTCCTAAGCTGAGATGGAGATGTGTCAATTTTGTTGCTATGGTAACCAGTATGGTTGCTATGTAGGGGTCAGTGACATTATATAGTGCTCCCTGTGTTACTACAAGTCATTTAGACCAACTCCAGTGTCTCTAGCATTTTCCTAAGCTGAGATAGAGATGTGTCAATTTGGTTGCTATGGTAACCAGTATGGTTGCTATGGAGGGGTCAGTGACATTATATAATGTCCCCTGTGTGACTACAAGTCATTTAGACCAACTCCCGTGTCTCTCTCATTTTCCTAAACTGAGATAGAGATGTGTCAATTTGGTTGCTATGGTAACCAGTATGGTTGCTATGTAGTGGTCAGTGACATTATATGATGTTTCCTGTGTGACTACAAGTCATTTAGACCAACTCCCATGTCTCTCTTATTTTCCAAAGCAGAAAGAGAGATGTCTCAATTCGGTTGCTATGGTAACCAGTATGGTTGCTATGGAGGGGTCAGTGACATTATATAATGTTCCCTGTGTTACTACAAGTCATTTAGACCAACTCCCATGTCTCTCTTATTTTCCAAAGCAGAGAGAGAGATGTCTCAATTCGGTTGCTATGGTAACCAGTATGGTTGCTATGGAGGGGTCAGTGACATTATATAATGTTCCCTGTGTGACTACAAGTCATTTAGATAAACTCCCGTGTCTCTCTTATTTTCCTAAGCTGAGATGGAGATGTGTCAATTTTGTTGCTATGGTAACCAGTATGGTTGCTATGGAGGGGTCAGTGACATTATATAATGTTCCCTGTGTGACTACAAGTCATTTAGACCAACTCCCGTGTCTCTCTCATTTTCCTAAACTGAGATAGAGATGTGTCAATTTGGTTGCTATGGTAACCAGTATGGTTGCTATGGAGGGGTAAGTGACATTATATAATGTTCCCTGCGTGACTACAAGTCATTTAGACCAACTCCCGTGTCTCTCTCATTTTCCTAAACTGAGATAGAGATGTCAATTTGGTTGCTATGGTAACCAGTATGGTTGCTATGGAGGGGTCAGTGACATTATATGATGTTTCCTGTGTGACTACAAGTCATTTAGACCAACTCCTGTGTCTCTGTCGTTTTCCAAAGCTGAGATAGAGATGTGTCAACTGGGTTGCTATGGTAACCAGTATGGTTGCTATGGAGGGGCAGGTACCTCAATGAATGTTCCCGGGGTCACTATTAGTGAAACAAACTCACCCCCATGTCTCTAGCATTTTCCTAAGCTGAGATAGATATGTGTCAATTAGGTTGCTATGGTAACCATTATGGTTGCTATGGAGGGGTCATTGACATTATATAATGTTCCCTGTGTGACTTTAAGTCAATTAGACCAACTCCTGTGTCTCTAACATTTTCCTGGGCTGAGAAAAAGATTTGTCAATTGGGTTGCTATGGAAATTAATCTGGTTGCTATGGATGAGTTGTTGACATCATGTTGTAATCTACATTCAACTTAGATGAATATAAAACAACTCCCATGTTTCTACGATGTTCAACTTAGAAGATATTTGACATTCAAAAATGATGTTGAAAAGTGGGCGTGGCTTGATGAATTTATGTTAAATCATTAGCAATGATTGGCTGGATTAGTTATATGCATCCTTAATGTTGCTATGACTCTCCATTGTGAACCACGTACAAAAGCTATTTTATAATAGGATCATATGGGAATCAAATGCCCCATTGAAATGAATGGCAGCAATGCATCTCTATGGCCCATTGTGAGTCTATGAGAAGGCTAAGCCAACCAAATTTCGTTATTCAAATTAGTTGATTAACAGCTGCCTCCAACTGCCACTTTTCGAATCGAGAGACATTTCTCAGATGTTGACCATGCCTCAAACAAATAAACATTACAAAAGAACCGTAAGACATATCGAGATGATTCTTTCTTTGTGAGAAGCAGAAGGCCTCAATGAAGATTACGGTGTAAACATTTTTAAGATATGTGGAAAATTCTATTAGTTATGGCGAGTTAGAAAAAGCCTTAGTTTAAATCCTTCAAGCATTATTTTCTGGGTGAAATGCATTGATCTTAATGGAGCAATTTGCTTCCCTCGTTAAGGTTTAGCCTTCCTAGTTTAAAAACCGTAGGTCATATGAAAGAAACAACTGCATCTTTGGAAAGAGGACAAATTTCTCTACTACTTTAATATAATTTTGTGCATAAAGGGTAAAGTTTAGTTTAGGAGAGTGGAATTGATGAAGAAGTTTGAGATGTGAAAAATTAGAGTGGAAGCTAGAGTGGAGCAGAATTAGGTCAAAATCCAAATTCTTTATTAAACTTAAACTGTGATTTATAAAAATCTGTAAAAGATATGAAAAAGCTGAAAACATATTTTAAAAGCTGTAAATGTGCTGAATTGTTTAAAATTTGAATGATTGCTCTAGCTTAAAGTATGCTGAAGATATGAAGGTTGAAAAAAAAGCTGAAGATTTAAAGAGATTTGAAGTGTTTCCCATTCATTTCAATGGTAAAAAATATTTTAAATAAAGTAAAATTTTATAAAAAGTATAAAAGTTTGAAAAGTGACAAGTAATAGCATACATGTCCTGAATAATCTGAACATTTTGACGTTTGAATGGTGTTTCTAGGCCAAAGTATGCGGGAGTAGATAGCGACCGGGAATAATAATAAAAATAATAATAAATACGTAGGATAACAATAGTGTGAATGCCTCTGCATTCACACTAATAAATACGTAGGATAACAATAGTGTGAATGCCTCTGCATTCACACTAAATACGTAGGATAACAATAGTGTGAATGCCTCTGCATTCACACTAATAATAAATACGTAGGATAACAATAGTGTGAATGCCTCTGCATTCACACTAACTAGAAAGTGCATTTCCTAGCGGAAAATGCGTGTGAATGCAGAGAGTTAAAAAGGGAATGCTCAAATTGCTGAATTCCTTGGCTGAAGAGTGAAACATTAGAAAGTTTCAAAAGCTGAAGCTGAAACATTGTAAATTTGAAATATGTAAAGTTGAAAGTGGATGCTGAAGGGTGAAAAATTAGAAAGTAGAAAGTGTTAAAAATTAAAAGTGGGAGCTGCAAGGTAAAACATTAGAAAGTTAAAGTGTCAAAGTTGAAAGTTCAAGCTAAAAGGTGAAACATTATAAAGTTGAAAATCTCAAAAGTTGAAAGCTAAAGCTGAAACATTGTAAAGTTGAAATATGTAAAGTTGAAAGTGGAAGCTGAATGTTAAAATAAAGGAAAGTTGAAAGTGTCAAAAGTTGAAAGTGGAAGCTGAAAGGTGAAACATTGTAAAGTTGAAAATATCAAAAGTTGAAAGTGGAGGCTGAAGGTAAAACATTCTAAAGTTGAAAACGTATAAAGTTGAAAGGTGAAGCATTGTAAAGTTGAAAGTGTAAAAAATAGAAAGTGGAAGCTGAAGGTGAAACTTTTGAAAGTTGAAAGTGGCAAAAGATGAAAGTGGAAGCTAAAAGGTATAATATAAGTAAGTTGAAATTCTGTCTAGCATTTTCCAAACCTAAGCTAAAGATATGGCAATTGCGTTGCTGTGGTAAAAAGTCTGGTCGCTCTGGACAGGTCATTTACATAATAGATTGTTCCCAGTGTCACTATGAGTGAAACAAAACAACCCCCATGTCTCTAGCATTTTCCAAAGCTGAAATAGGGATATGACAATTTGGTTGCTATGGTAACCAGTATGGTTGCTATGGAGGGGTCAGTGACATTATATAATGTTCCCTGTGTGACTACAAGTCATTTAGATCAACTACCGTGTCTCTCTCATTTTCCTAAGCTGAGATAGAGATGTGTCAATTTGGTTGCTATGGAAACCAGTATGGTTGCTATGGAGGGGTCAGTGACATTATATAATGTTCCCTGTGTTACTACACGTCATTTAGACCAACTCCCATGTCTCTCTCATTTTCCAAAGCAGAAATAGAGATGTCTCAATTCGGTTGCTATGGTGACCAGTATGGTGGCTATGGAGGGGTCAGTGACATTATATAATGTTCCCTGTGTGACTACAAGTCATTTAGACCAACTCCCGTGTCTCTAGCATTTTCCTAAACTCAGATAGAGATGTGTCAATTAGGTTGCTATGGTAATCAGTATGGTTGCTACGGAGGGGTCAGTGACATTATATGATGTTCCCTGTGTGACTAAAAGTCATTTAGACCAATTCCTGTGTCTCTGTCGTTTTCCTAAGCTGAGATAGAGATGTGTTAACTGGGTTGCTATGGTAACCAGTATGGTTGCTATGGAGGGTCAGGTACCTCAATGAATGTTCCCAGGGTCGCTATTAGTGAAACAAACTCACCCCCATGTCTCTAGCATTTTCCTAAGCTGAGATAGATATGTGTCAATCAGGTTGCTATGGTTACCATTATGGTTGCTATGGAGGGGTCATTGACATTATATAATGTTCCCTGTGTGACTATAAGTCAATTAGACCAACTCCTGTGTCTCTAGCATTTTCCTGGGCTGAGATAGAGATGTGTCAATTGGGTTGCTATGGAAATTAATCTGGTTGCTATGGATGAGTTGGTGACATCACGTTGTAATCTACATTCAACTTAGATCAATATAAAACAACTCCCATGTCTCTACGATGTTCCACTTAGAAGATATTTGACATTCAAAAATGATGTTGAAAAGTGGGCGTGGCTTGTTGAATTAATGTTAAATCATAAGCATTGATTGGCTGGATTAGTTATATGCATCCTTAAAGGTTGCTATGACTCTCCATTGTGAACCAATTACAAAAGCTATTTTACAATAGTATCATATGGGAATCAATGGCCCCATTGAAATGAATGGGAGCAATGCATCTCTATGGCCCATTGTAGGTCTATGGGACAGCCTTAGCCAATCAAATTTCAGTATTCAAATTAGGCCCAGCTGGCTCCAACTGCCACTTTTTGAATCGAGGAGACATTTCTCAGATTTTGACCATGCCTCAAACAAATAAACATTACAGAAGAACCGTAAGACATATCGAGATGATTCTTTCTTTGTGAGAAGCGGAAGACTTCAATGAAGATTATAATGTCATTTTTATAAAGATAGGTTAAAAATTTTAGGAGTTATGGCGAGTTAAAAAAAGCCTTAGTGTATAATTTTCGAGCAGTATCTTCTGGTTGAAATGCATTGATCTTAATGGAGCAATTTTCTTCCCTCGTTAAGGTTTAGCCCTCCTAGTTCAAAACCCGTAGGTCATATCAAATTAACAACTGTATCTTCAAAAAGAGGACAAATTTCTCTACTACTTTAATATAAAATTTGTTCATAAAGGTTAAAGTTTAGTTTAGGAGAGAGGAATAGATACAGAAGTTTGAGATGTGAAAAACTAGAGTGGAAGCTAGAGTGGAGCAGAATTAGGTAAAAATCTAAAATCTTCATAAATATAAACTGTGATTTATACAAATCTGTAACAGATATGAAAAAGCTGAAGACATCATTTAAAAGCTGAAAGTGTGTAGAATTGTTTAAAAGTTGAATGGTTGCTGTAGCTGAAAGTATGCTGAAGTTATTAAAGGCTAAAAAAGCTTAAGTTTGAAGGAGGTTTGAAGAGTCTCCCCATTCATTTCAATGGGAAAAATATTTTAAATAAAGTTAAATTTTATAAAAAGTATAAAAGATATCAAAAAGCTGAATACAAGCAACCTAGAGCAAAAAAAGCCGAACGTTTTGACGTTTGAATGGTGTTTCTAGCGCAAAGTATGCGGAAGGAGATAGCTTCTCAAAAAGGGGGGGAATAAAAATAATAACTAGAAAGTGCATTTCCTAGCGGAAAATGCGTGTGAATGCAGAGAGCTGAAAGAGAATGCTTAAAATTGCTGAATTCCTTGGCTGAACGGTGAAACATTAGAAAGTTAAAAGGGTCAAAATTTGAAAGTTGAAGCTAAAAGGTGAAACACTGTAATTTGAAAAGTGTCAAAATTTGAAAGCTGAAGCTGAAACATTGTGAAGTTGAAATATGTAAAGTTGAAAGTGGAAGCTGAATGTTAAAATATTAGAAAGTTGAAAGTGTCAAAAGTTGAAAGTGGAAGCTGAAAGGTGAAACATTGCAAAGTTGAAAATATCAAAAGTTGAAAGTGGAGGCTGAAAGGTGAAACATTTTAAAGTTGAAAACGTGTAAAGTTGAAAGGTGAAGCATTGTAAAGTTGAAAGTGTCAAAAATAGAAAGTGGAAGCTGAAGGTGAAACTCTTGAAAGTTTAAAGTGTCAAAAGTTTAAAGTGGAAGCTGAAAGTTATAATATAAGTAAGTTGAAATTCTGTCTAGCATTTTCCTAACCTAAGATAAAGATATGGCAATTGCGTTGCTGTGGTAAAAAGTCTGGTCGCTCAGGACAGGTCATTTAAATAATAGATTGTTCCCAGTGTCACTATGAGTGAAACAAAACAACCCCCATGTCTCTAGCATTTTCCAAAGCTGATATAGGGATAAGCCAATTTGGTTGCTATGGTAACCAGTATGGTTGCTATGGAGGGGTCAGTGACATTATATAATGTTCCCTGTGTGACTACAAGTCATTTAGACCCACTCCCGTGTCTCTCTCATTTTACTAAGCTGAGATAGAGATGTGTCATTTTGGTTGCTATGGTAACCAGTATGGTTGCTATGGAGGAGTCAGTGACATTATATAATGTTCCCTGTGTGACTACAAGTCATTTAGACCCATTCCCGTGTCTCTCTCATTTTACTAAGCTGAGATAGAGATGTGTCATTTTGGTTAATATGGTAACCAGTATGGTTGCTATGGAGGAGTCAGTGACATTATATAATGTTCCCTGTGTGACTACAAGTCATTTAGACCAACTCCCGTGTCTCTCTCATTTTCCTAGGCTGAGATAGAGATGTGTCAATTTGGTTGCTATGGTAACCAGTATGGTTGCTATGGAGGCTTAAGTGACATTATATAATGTTCCCTGTGTGACTACAAGTCATTTAGACCAACTCCCGTGTCTCTCTCATTTTCCTAAACTGAGATAGAGATGTGTCAATTTGGTTGCTATGGTAACCAGTATGGTCGCTATGGAGGGGTCAGTGACATTATATGATGTTCCCTGTGTGACTACAAGTCATTTAGACCAACTCCAGTGTCTCTGTCGTTTTACAAATCTGAGATAGAAATGTGTCAACTGGGTTGCTATGGTAACCAGTATGGTTGCTATGGAGGGTCAGGTACCTCAATGAATGTTCCCGGGGTCGCTACTAGTGAAACAAACTCACCCCCATGTCTCTAGCATTTTCCTAAGCTGAGATAGAGATGTGTCAACTGGGTTGCTATGGTAACCAGTATGGTTGCTATGGAGGGTCAGGTACCTCAATGAATGCTCCCGGGGTCGCTATTAGTGAAACAAACTCACCCCCATGTCTCTAGCATTTTCCTAAGCTGAGATAGATGTGTAAACTGGGTTGCTATGGTAACCAGTATGGTTGCTATGGAGGGTCAGGTACCTCAATGAATGTTCCCGGGGTCGCTATTAGTGAAACAAACTCACCCCCCATGTCTCTAGCATTTTCCTAAGCTGAGATAGATATGTGTCAATCAGGTTGCTATGGTTACCATTATGGTTGCTATGGAGGGGTCATTGACATTATATAATGTTCCCTGTGTGGCTATAAGTCAATTAGACCCACTCCTGTGTCTCTAGCATTTTCCTGGGCTGAGATAGAGATGTGTCAATTGGGTTGCTATGGAAATTAATCTGGTTGCTATGGATGAATTGGTGACATCATATTCTAATCTACATTCAACTTAGATCAATATAAAACAACTCCCATGTCTCTACGATGTTCCACTTAGAAGATATTTGACATTCAAAAATGATGTTGGAAAGTGGGCGTGGCTTGTTGAATTAATGTTAAATCATAAGCAATGATTGGCTGGATTAGTTATATGCATCCTTAATGTTGCTATGACTGTCCATTGTGAACCAATTACAAAAGCTATTTTACAATAGTATCATATGGGAATCAATTGCCCCATTGAAATGAATGGCAGCAATGCATCTCTATGGCCCATTGTGAGTCTATGGGGCAGCCTTAGCCAATCAAATTTCAGTATTCAAATTAGGCCCAGCTGGCTCCAACTGCCACTTTTTGAATCGAGGAGACATTTCTCAGATTTTGACCATGCCTCAAACAAATAAAAATTAGAGAAGAACCGTAAGACATATCGAGATGATTCTTTCTTTGTGAGAAGCGGAAGACTTCAATGAAGATTAGAATGTAAATTTTATAAAGATGGGTTAAAAATTTAAGGAGTTATGGCGAGTTAAAAAAAGCCTTATTGTATAATTTTCAAGCAGTATCTTCTGGGTGAAATGCATTGATCTTAATGGAGCAATTTGCTTCCCTCGTTAAGGTTTAGCCCTCCTAGTTTAAAAACCGTAGGTCATATCAAATTAACAACTGCATTTTCAAAAAGAGGACAAATTTCTCTACTACTTTAATATAAAATTTGTTCATAAAGGTTAAAGTTTAGTTTAGGAGAGAGGAATAGATTCAGAAGTTTGAGATGTGAAAAACTAGAGTGGAAGCTAGAGTGGAGCAGAATTAGGTAAAAATCTAAAATCTTCATAAATATAAACTGTGATTTATAAAAATCTGTAAAAGATATGAAAAAGCTGAAAACACATTTTAAAAGCTGAAAATGTGTTGAATTGTTTAAAAGTTGAATGATTGCTCTAGCTGAAAGTATGCTGAAGTTATGAAGGTTGAAAAAAAGCTGAAGGTTGAAAGAGATTTGAAGTGTTTCCCATTCATTTCAATGGTAAAAAAATATTTTAAATAAAGTTAAATTTTATAAAAAGTATAAAAGATATCAAAAAGCTGAATACAAGCAACCTAGAGCAAAAAAAGCTGAACGTTTTGACGTTTGAATGGTGTTTCTAGCGCAAAGTATGCGGAAGGAGATAGCTTCTCAAAAAGGGGGGGAATAAAAATAATAACTAGAAAGTGCATTTCCTAGCGGAAAATGCGTGTGAATGCAGAGAGCTGAAAAGGGAATGCTCAAAATTGCTGAATTCCTTGGCTGAACGGTGAAAAATTTGAAAGTTAAAAGTGTCAAAAAGCTGAAACATTGTAAATTTGAAATATGTAAAGTTGAAAGTGGAAGCTGAAGGGTGAAACATTAGAAAGTAGAAAGTGTTGAAAATTAAAAGTGGGAGCTGAAAGGTAAAACATTAGAAAGTTAAAGTGTCAAAAGATGAAAGTTCAAGCTAAAAGGTGAAACATTATAAAGTTGAAAATGTCAAAAGTTGAAAGCTGAAGCTGAATTATTGTAAAGTTGAAATATGTAAAGTTAAAAGTGGAAGCTGAAGGGTAAAATATTAGAAAGTTGAAAGTGTCAAAAGTTAAAAAAGGAAGCTGAAATTTGAAACATTAGAAAGTAAAAAGTGTCAATTAGTGGAAGCTGAAAGGTAAAACATTAGACAGTTAAAATTGTCAAATTTGAAAGTGGAAGCTGAAAGTTAAAATAAATGTGACACATTGTAAAGTTGAAAATGTCAATCAAATGGGTTGCTATGGTAATAAGTATGGTTGCTATGGAGGGGTCACAGACATAATATATTGTTATCTGTGTGACTACGAGTAAATAAACCTACCCCCATGTCTCTAGCATTTCGCTAAGCTGAGTTAGAGAAATGCCAATCGGGTTGCTATGGTAACACGTCTGGTTGCTAGGGAGGGGTCAGTAACATCATATAATGTTCCTTGAGTGACTACAGGTAAATTACACCAACCCCTGTTTCTCTAGCATTTTCCTAAGCTGAGATAGAGATATGCCGATTGGGTTGCTATGGTAATCATATCGTTGCTATGGATGGTTTAGTTACCTCAGTGATTGTTATCGGGGTCACAATAATTGAAATAAACTCACCCCATATCTCTAGCACTTTTCTAAGCTGAGGGAGAGATGTGTCAATTTGGTTGCTATGGTAACCAGTATGGTTGCTATGGAGGGGTCAGTGACATTATATAATGTTCCCTGTGTGACTACAAGTCATTTAGACCAACTCCTGTGTCTCTCTCATTTTCCTAAGCTGAGATAGAGATGTGTTAATTTGGTTGCTATGGTAACCAGAATGGTTGCTATGGAGGGGTATGTGACGGTATATAATGTTCCCTGTGTGACTACAAGTCACTTAGACCAACTCCCGTGTCTCTCTCATTTTCCTAAGCTGAGAAAGAGATGTGTCAATTTGGTTGCTAGGGTAACCAGTATGGTTGCTATGGAGGGGTCAGTGACATTATATAATGTTCCCTGTGTGACTACAAGTCATTTAGACCAACTCCCGTGTCTCTCTCATTTTCCTAAGCTGAGATAGAGATGTGTCAATTTGGTTGCTATGGTAACCAGAATGGTTGCTATGGAGGGGTATGTGACATTATATAATGTTCCCTGTGTGACTACAAGTCATTTAGACCACCTCCCGTGTCTCCCTCATTTTTCTAAGCTGAGATAGAGATGTGTCAATTTGGTTGCTATGGTAACCAGTATGGCTGCTATGGAGGGGTCAGTGACATTATATGATGTTCCCTGTGTGACTACAAGTCATTTAGACCAACTCCTGTGTCTCTGGCATTTTCCTAGGCTGAGATAGAGAAGTGTCGATTTGGTTGCTATGGTAAATAATTTGGTTGCTATGGATGAGTTGGTGACATAATCTTTAATCTACATTCAACCTAGATCAATATAAAACAACTCCCATGTCTCTACGATGTTCCACTTAGAAGATATTTGACATTCAAAAATGATGTTGAAAAGTGGGCGTGGCTTGATGAATTTATGTTAAAGCATAAGCAATGATTGGCTGGATTAGTTATATGCATCCTTAATGTTTCTATGACTCTCCATTGTGAACCAATTACAAAAGCTATTTTACATTAGGATCATATGGGAATCAATGGCCCCATTGAAATGAATGGCAGCAATGCATCTCTATGGCCCATTGTAGGTCTATGGGACAGCCTTAGCCAATCAAATTTCAGTATTCAAATTATGCCCAGCTGGCTCCAACTGCCACTTTTTGAATCGAGGAGACATTTCTCAGATTTTGACCATGCCTCAAACAAATAAACATTACAGAAGAACCGAAAGACATATCGAGATGATTCTTCCTTTGTGAGAAGCAGAAGGCCTCAATAAAGATTATGATGTAAATTTTTTAACGATACGTGGAAAATTCTAGGAGTTATAGCGAGTTAGAAAAAGCCTTAATTTAAAACTTTGAAGCATCATTTTCTGGGTGAAATGCATTGATCTTAATGGAGCAATTTTCTTCCCTCGTTAAGGTTTAGCCCTCCTAGTTTAAAAACCGTAGGTCATATGAAAGAAACAACTGCATCTTTGGAAAGAGGACAAATTTCTCTACTACTTTAATATAAATTTTGTGCATAAAGGGTAAAGTTTAGTTTAGGGGAGAGGAATAAATGAAGAAGTTTGAGATGTGAAAAATTAGAGTGGAAGCTAGAGTGGAGCAGAATTAGGTCAAAAATCCAAATTCTTCATTAAACTTAAACTGTGATTAATAAAAATCTGTAAAAGATATGAAAAAGCTGAAAACATCTTTTAAAAGCTGAAAATGTGTTGAATAGTTTAAAATTTGAATGATTGCTCTAGCTAAAAGTATGCTGAAGTTATGAAGGTTGAAAAAAAGCTGAAGATTTAAAGAGATTTGAAGAGTCTCCCCATTCATTTTAATGGGAAAAATATTTTAAATAAACTTAAATTTTATAAAAAGTATAAAAGTTTGAAAAGTGATATGTAATAGCAACCTAGTCTGAAAAAAGCTGAACATTTTGATGTTTGAATGGTGTTTCTAGTGAAAAGTATGCTGAAGTAGTT